>BSBK01005745.1:932500-1030033 GCA_027943335.1 Chamaecyparis obtusa | reverse complement strand
GGACATCATCTACGAGTTCCCAAGTTCAAGAGAAATCATCATCCAATGTTTGAGGCACACCAATGTATCATGTTGAAGGCACACCATTGTCTACTTCCGAAGGTGGAGGCACACCAATGTTTCATTTTGAAGGCACAGTTATACACTAAGTTTGCACCTTTGTCTCAAGCTCTCATAATCTTGATAACCTAGTATAACATGGGAATCATCTCCAGGTTGTGGGACCTATGCTAACTAAGATGAGACCTCCAGGTTCTAGGCTAGTTCCTCTTGGATAATCACCCTAATTTGCATCTTAACAGGAAAAGTAAATCTTTTGAGGGAAAGGGATAGAAGGAATACTTGAAAGGGAAATGACTGAAAGAAAATTATCCTACTAGGTGATACACCAAAAAATGGTATGAATTGTAGTATAAAAGATGAAATCAATGAATAGACTTAGGCCTAGGTGATCATAAACTCATTGAATAGGTTTGCATAAGTACTTCATAGAAGGGGTCTATAGATAAAATGAGTTATTCAGGGAAAGAGAGATTCTTTCACAAACAATAACACCCCCTAGAATTAGACAACAATCTATGACCTACAAACAAACATCACCTCTGCAAATAGGTATATGAATGAGACAAGATACTTAAGGGGTTGAAGTATACCCACAAAAGCACTCACATCAAATCATCCACAATGATACACAAAATTGCAGAAAGAAAGAGGGATCAAGAATCCTAAGATATCACTAGAAGCATGTAAATACTGAATTCATTAAGAAATAACTCACACAAGAAGGCATAGGGACATGAAGAATGTCACAAAAACACCTTCGATATCTGAATTATCAATGGGAGGTTACAGAATGTAGAAAACTAGAGGATAGAAAAATGTCTCAGATGGCCTTCTAAGAAAAGATATTTTTTCTCTTTACAAAATGTGAACTCTGAGCTCTAAAGCTCTCTCAAAAAAATAATATATACATCTCCTCTTGCACGCAGGCAAGAGCAAAAATCTAATTAGGGTTACATAATTTTTTATATAATAATTAAACCTAAATTTGTCTGATTTGACCATAAATGCACATGAAAATATCCCAACTGATTAGAAATCTATGTTTGCGTGTCCATTTCATGTTTATACCTATAAAAAATCCAGCCACCATCATCCATCTACCTACCTACAACTCGGTCTCGCCATAACTATTGAAATCTGATATTTGAAATATTTGAATTTAAAAAAGATAAAATGGTCATAGGTGGAGCTTAAAAATCCCTATCGATGATCGGCATTCAAAAAACCAATCTTACTTTAAAACGCGACTACCAGATCCTCCTTTTTTACCCGGGCTCGACACTTGACTGCAAAACTAACCTTAAGTCTACCTCGGGTTCAATTTTCCTTTGTCGCAGAATCGTTAAATACCTTAGCTAACTCCAGTATGATCAAGTGATTTAGCAAACATGAAAAGGCTCTTTAATCACTGATTCACTGAATACTTCTAACCCTGGGCATGACTAAATAACCTTAGCCATTCCGCGAACACATGACTGAAAGCCATCTCTTATTTGCAGAATACTTTCCACCCTCACCAATTTATTTTTAGATTCAGAAAACAAAGCGTTCACTGAATCGCCAAGTCACTTGGAGCACTGCTAAACTATTTCGCAAACAAGCAAACACATAAAACTTTATCGAGACCACCAGACATAAGGATCACTAAATTCTCTCAGTCGCCAAATCACCGAATCACCTAGCTGACATACCTTTGATCAGACGGTCATTGTAAGATCTTATACCTCTGACACATTTCATGAGAACACATGCCAGCCATCTGATTGCCTACTCTGAGAACTTTGGACCCACCCAAGACTAGATTCAAATCTAATTGTGGGTACATGATTTGATAGCCCCCAAAGATTCCATCAAATTATAAGACAACCATAGATCTTGAATCTTGCTGATGTCTCCGCAGACCCTCTAACAATGGACCCACTAACAAGTAATTTGACTCAGCACATGTGGACCAACTAGGAGCTACCAAATCAAAATACGTGGCATCAGACCCACAATACACTATAGCACTAAGAAAAAGGGGAAAATCAATGGTCGTCTAAAGATCTCAGGCTTTGACAACGGCCTATGCAAAGATACGCCAACCGCTAGATCTTCCTAACCAGGACCCCACTCTGATAAGTAATCCTGATACCAAATCCATGATGGGCATATGATCTGATGCTCCTAGAATATTCCTTCAGATTATAAGACAACCGTGTGATGCAGAATCTCACCACTACCTGCAGAACTAACCCCACCTTGACCTAGCGATTTAGCGACCAAAGGCTTCTTATTCATGAGATACTTTGATAAACCATGGTTGAGCCAAGAGAATACACAAACAAAGGGGCTTCGCTAGTTCACCGAATTACATGTGAATCTAGGGTTTGATTAAGCGAATGCCCAACTAAGGGCATTTTTGCGGAATCAGTGAATGCCTTAAAACACCACTGGAAGGAAATAGCGAACTGGAAAACAAGAAGAAACCTAATATGTACGTGCCTTTTTTGATCACTTAAGTTGCCGATAAAGTAACAAGGAAATATAATAGGGCTTAGGGATTATTTGGGCCATTTTAAGTTAACGACTACTTTTTAAAATTTTAAACTTGCAGACCAAAGGCCAAGATAAATTGTAGAGGCCAGAGGACAAGGCATAACACCATGAAATCTTTTGAGGTGCTTGATAGGAAAAAAATAGAGACCCGGGAATAGGACTTGGCCAAATTTGTATGCATATGAAAATTAGGGTAACATTTTGGTGATTTCTGCTAGATGTCAGCTTGCTAGACATGTAAAACTAGTGGCCTTGACATAATTCATTGGGCATGGGGTCATCTGAGGAACACAAAACTTAACAGAGAGACAAAACTGAATGCGGGAAGACAAGCTTATGCATAGGCACTTCTTGAAAAGTAGGATACTAACCTAGAAAATAGGAAGAAAGTAGGAAAGCATTTTTACAAAATTTACATAGAGGGATTAACCTCAAAGCAGGGCTTCAGGTGGAAACCATTCACTAAGATAGGTAGGGGAACTCCTTCCATATTTGATAGTTGAAAAGCATTGGATCCCTTGCACTCTATTATAACAAATGGTCCACCCCAAAATGAATCAAATTTTTTATATCTACCAGGTCTGGATCTGAACTCATCCCACTTGAGGACCACATCCCCAACCTTGAAATTTTTGATCCTAGCTCTTTTATCAAAACTTCTCTTTGTTTGAATTTGGTGGAACTTCATATCTTTCATGGATTTGTCTTTGTTTTCCTCTAACTCCATCAACTGAGCATGTTTGATCTGCAAGGGATCCTCCTCCTCAAATAGAGCATACTAAGTAGCCAAGTCCAAAGTTGGCAATTCAACTAAGATAGACAACTTGGCCTCTCTACCATACACTAACACATAAGGAGAATTACCAATAATCTTCTTTGGGGTAATTTTGTCCAACCACAAGGCATACTTGAGCTTAGTATGCCAATCCCTCTGATTGTCTTGCAGAGTCTTCTTGATTATCTTAATCAAATTCTTATTTGTTGATTCAGCTAAGCCATTGCCTTGGGGGTAGTAATTGGAACTGGTATTTAGATAGATGCCATTCTTGACTGCCCACTCTGAGACTATGAGGCCTGTGAATGCTAATGCATTATCTGATATTATGGAGTCAGGAGTGCCAAACCTATGAACTATATCATCATAAAAGCTTAGGAGAACACTCTCATTAGCCTCTTTTAAAGCAATTGCTTCTATCCATTTGGTGAAGTAATCAGTTGTAGTAATTATCCATTTGTGGCCTGCACTAGATGGAGGATTGATCATTCCAATAAAGTCTATACCCCATTTCATGAAGGGTTGCTCTGTTCTAATTGGTTGTAGGGGCAAGGCTGCAAGTCTTTCTTTTCCTACAAACATGACACATTTGATGCATTTTTTGACATAATCATGACTATCTTTAAAGATAGATGGCCAATAATATCTAGCCCTCATGATTTTAAAAGTAGTAGTCCTAGGAGAAAAGTGACCTCCAGAAGGTCCATCATGAAACTCAAATAGGACATCAACTATCTTTTCTGAATCTATGCATCTTAAAAGGACACCACTGTGATCCTTTTTGAAAAGAACTTCATTTATCAGCACAAAAGGAATAGATTGTAATCTATAATACCTTCTTTTTACTGAATCCAAACCTGCAGGACATTGTCCTATTTTCAAGTAATTGATCATATTAGGCAACCAGCTTGCTGCCTTGGCTTGTTCTTCTGTAGACTACACCATTAGAGATGCATCTATTATTTCTAATTTCTTTGAACCTTCATCCTCTTCCAAATGTTCACAAAGACCTCTTCCTCTAACTAGCTTGGTAGTCTAAATATCAATGTTATACTCCATCACCTTGGTGATCCAACTAGCTCTTTTCTTGTTTAGGTCCTTGGAAAGCAAAAACTCTTTGACACTTGGATGAGTAACTTTTAGATGTACCTTGCTATGGGTCAATAGATATCTAAAATTTTTAAGGCTCTTTACCATAGCAAGTACGTGTTTCTCTACAAAAGAGTATCTCTATTCATACTCTTCTAAACCTTTGCTAAAGAAAGCAATAGGCTACTCCAATCCATCTGAATTTTCTTGGGTCAAAATTTTAGATATAGCATCATGACCTCTATAAGCATAAAGGATAAAATCCGTACTAAAATTTGGGTTTAGGAGAGAAAGGGCTTCCGTTAAGGCCTCTTTGATAGCCTGGAAATTAGCTTTCCCTTCTTTAGTCCAACTGAAAGTTGAACTCTTCTGTAGCATGGCTATCAAAGGCTTAAGTAAATTTGCAATGTTAGGCAAGAACCTCCTAACAAAATTAATCTTTCCTATGAAAGATTGGAGACCTTTCTTGTGATGTGGTAGGGGTAGCTCTAGGATAGCTACAATTCTCTCAAGATCCACTATAATTCCTTCTTTGGATACTACATATCCCAATAATTTTCCTTCATGAACTGCAAACACACATTTCTTGGGATTAAGAGATATCCCAAACTCTCTACACCTTTCAAAGATCTGCCTCAAATGTTTGATGTGATCTACTACATGCTTAGAATAGATAGTTATGTCATCCAAGTAGACCAACACAAACTTGTACATTAGGCTCTTAAAGGCCATATCCATTGCCTTTTAAAATGTAGCTCCTGCATTTGACAAACCAAAGGGCATCTTTTGATAAGCCATGGTTCCCCACTTGGTTGTAAATGCAATCTTGTATTGATCCTCTTCATTTACTAAGATCTAATTGCATCCTAAATAGCCATCCAATAATGAAAATCTCTCAGATCTAGAGACACATTGTAAGATTTGTTCCATAGAGGGTAACAGATGGTGGTCTTTTAGATAGGCCCTATTAAGATCCCTGAAGTCAACACGTAACCTCAGCTCCCCACTCTTCTTCCTGATAGGAACAAGGTTGGAAACCCAACTAGTATGCTTGATGGGGTAGATGATACCACTTTCTATTAGTTTGAGCACCTCCTTGTGCATAAGTGGCTCAAGTTTGAGATTAACATGCCTTTTCTTCTGCCTCACTGGTTTGGCATTTGGTTCTAATTCAATAGTGTGCTGAGAAAGGGTAAGGTCAAAACCTTTGAGGTCTTCATATTGCCATGCAAAAACATCACTGAATTCTTTGAATAACTAAGTGTAAGCTTTCTTTTCCAATTCAGTGTTCACTTTTCCAAATTGTAATCTCTTACCTGGTTCCAACTCTAATTCAACACAATGTTCTTGTTGGACTACTAGGCCAACTTTATTTTTCTTGACTTCATCATCCTTGTTGAAGATAGTCTCCAATGTAACAAGACCTCTAGGCATCTTATTGGACTTAAGTTGTATCACTTGATCACCATAATTTTGTGATAACCTATCTTGATTATGCCTTGAAAAAACATCTTCAAACAAGAACTGCAGAATCTGTTCATCATTGTCAAACACCTTCCAATTGATGTTATTATTAGGAATAGAGGGTCTAAAAATCACTTTGATATGTTGTTGATCTATTTCTTTTGAAATGCTATTGGGAATATCATACTGAGATCCAACAATAGCCAACCTATCTACATTTTGATTTAGCTTCCTAGGGATAGCAACAATATTGAAAGCATGGAAATCTTCAACTGCATCCCAAACTCTATGCTTGTATGCTTTCAAAGTGTCATTCTTGGTTGCACTTATCCCTCTTACTTGGCTGACAACTAACTCAATGTCACCATAAAATTTTAAGGCCTTAAGCCCTCTTTTTCTAGCCCACTCTAGTCCATTGACTAGGCTTTCATACTTTGCAGTGTTGCTAGTGCAGGAGAAACTAAATCTAAAGGTAGTATAATAATTTTCTCCTTTTGGGGACACTAGCATAGCACCACCACTAGAACCATGTCTACTTCTAGCTCCATCAAAAAATAGCTCTCAAACCTGATTGCTCTGATTCTCTGAATCAGTGTCCTCTTTGAGGAGGCTTGGTTCTATGGCTCCACTTTCTTGTATTAAATAACTTCCCAAACCAAAATCCCAAATTAGATTTTCTTGGTCCTCTAAATCTCTTTCATCTAGAAGAATATCAGGGATACTTTCTATCTTTGTGCTTGCTTTACTAATGGTTTGGAAGTCACTGTTTTCAAATATGGGGCAGTTTGCATTGATGGCATTGGATACATATGGCTCTATATGGTGTGCCACTAATGGTTTCGATTTAATGGTGACCTTAGTCACATACCTTGTATGAAAAAGCATGTGAGACTAGTCAAAAGATAGGTAGCCTCCTATCTTGGTTGTAAACTCCCTTGAAAGACATATAGAAAATAATGCAGGGAGATCTATGATATATATATCAAGGAGGATTGAAAAATTAGGACTAGCATGAAGGATCAGACTGGTATCTTTAGCCACACCTATAGTATTGACTGAGGACCCATCAAGTTGGGTAACCTTCTTTTGAAAGGGCTCATATTTCAGTCCTAATTGGTCAGCTACTTTTTTGGGCATCACAGTGCTAGTAGCTCCACTATCTAGCATATAATTATGCACTAATGATTTATTGATGATTAAAGATACATAAAAGGGAGGTGGCTTTGAGTTCCTACCTTGTGTGGCATTGCCTTTGGAGTTGCTACTTGGAGCCTCCTTTTCTCGATCAGTGTTAACCAACACTGGCTTTGCAGCTTCTTTTGCAGGTTGAGGAGTTGTCACTTCTGTCATGGCCTTCTTCAAAATTTCAAGTTGTCCTCAAAGAGCCAAAGAGTTCCACATGGACATGGTGATATTCACCTTCTTCATGTTGTCTAAAATATTAAATGGTGTCACATTGTGTACTCTTTATTGTGCCTTTGGCATGACAGGCTCTGTCTCTTTGAAAATCTGGCCCTCTTTTCTTGTAATGATAGGGGCCTCCTTAGGTGTGATGGGATTAGCTTGTTGTAGTGGCTCTACAGATGTAGTGGCTTTGGCATTGGAATCTACTCTCTCCATGTCTTGAGCTCTTCTCTTTGCTCTTGTATAGGCAATAAAAGAAACTTCATCATTGACTCCATTGAAGTCCAGCTGCTCCCAATTAAAGAGAGAAATCTCATTCTCTTGTGATTCTTGTTGAGGCATTGACCCATTGGATGAAGCCTCTGATTGAGCTTGGGAGGCATTCTGAACCATTAGAGCTTGGTTCATCCATCCATTTGAACATGTGGCTTGGTTTTGAGGCTAATTACAAGGAAAACACCATTCATTATCCATAGCCATATTATTTTGACTAGGAACCATATCCCTCACTGGATTCATAGAATTTAGAGGTGCAAGATTATATGGTTGGAATGGTCTCTGATTGAAACTTTGTCTTTATCCTTGATAGCCTCCATGGTATGGTGGCCTATTTTGTTGATAAGGCTATCCTTGATTCTAATATTGCTGATTAGGACCTTGGCCTTGTGGTTGTAATGGTGGTCTAATTCCTTGACCTTGTTTCTTTAGATTTGTGACCTCTTTAGTCAAGGTTTGCAAAAAATTTGTCATTTCTTGTATACTAGTTTGTTGACTACTCTTTATTTCTTGTAACTCTTGAGAGAAACTAGCTGTTGGCTCCTGACCACTAGTACTAGCTTGAGGTGCCAATATGGTGGGAATAGGGGTAAATGGGGGTACTTGGGCAGGTGCAATGGGTTGAAGGCTAGGAAAAATAGGCATAGGAGGCCTTCTTTGTATCATGCCTACTTGAATTAAACAATTTTCAGCTCTGATAGCTATGTCAAAAGCTTGGGGAAGAGAAGTACCACCCATGGATTGGATCATGACAGAAATTTGACCATTTAGACTTTGCAAATAATATAGGAAGGCATGGTCAACTGATGGTCTCACAGAGATTGGAATTCTATTCCATGTTTTGAGGAATCTACTATTGTAATCTGTCATTTGCTCTTGAGGGTCTCTCTTAATAGTTGTTAAATGCTCAACTAGAGACAAGTTATCTAATTTATCCTCAAAATGTTTACTTAATGCATCCCCTAATTCATCCCATGAAGTAATAGAACCAACAGTTAGAGTTCTAAACCATTCAAGAGCCTTACCTTTTAAAGAGGCTACTAGTAATTTTGTGGCCACATCTTCTTGAATAATATTGTGTATGCTGCAGATGGTGGTCACATCTCTTATGTGTTCAAAAGTAGTTGTTTTCCCTTCTCCTGTGAAATCAGGTATGCTCTTAAGTGCCACCAAGAGCACATCATGATGTACAACAAAGGCTAATGGACTCCCTTGGTTAAATGGTGTAAAGGCAAACTGTCTAGCCATTGCAGGAGCTGGAATCTGAACATTGACAACTATATGAGTTGTATTTGGTGCTGGATTTGAATCCTCCTCTAGATCTTTGGTTAGAGATCTGCCTCTTCTTCTGAAATGGAAGGGAAAAGGTCCCCTTTTTGAAGTATCAGGAGGTGTAGACTGAACTCTCCTTGCAGGGGATGTTCTTTGAGCTGACCAGCCTTTGAGACTTCTTCTTGAGGGAAACTTTGAAAATTTAGTAGGCTTTGAGCTTCTAGTCTCAATCTTTCTCATAAACCTTGAACAAGGTTGTCTTGAATCCTTCCACCAATGGAGCCACCAGATATACTTGGTAGAATAACTTCTAAAAGTCTATAGTACACAATCTGTATATTAGAGATATCATAACAAAACATGAATTTCTTTGAATCTTTTACTGTCCCACCGAGCATGCCAGAATTGTTATACACTAAGTTTGCACCTTTGTCTCAAGCTCTCATAGTCTTGATAACCTATTATAACATGGGAATCATCTCCAAGTTGTGGGACCTATGCTAACTGAGATGAGACCTCTAGGTTCTAGGCTGGTTCCTCTTGGATAATCACCCTAATTTGCTTCTTAATAGGAAAAATACATCTTTTGAGGGAAAGGGATAGAAGGAATGCTTGAAAGGGAAATGACTGAAAGAAAATTATCCTACTAGGTGATACACCAAAAAATGGTATGAATTACAGTATAAAAGATGAAATCAATGAATATACTTAGGTCTAGGTGATCATAACTCACTAAATAGGTTTGCATAAGTACTTCATAGAAGGGTCTATAGATAAAAAGAGTTATTCAGGGAAAGATAGATTCTTTCACAAACAATAACACCCCCTAGAATTAGACAACAATCTATGACCTGCAAACAAACATTCACCTCTGCAACTAGGTATAGGAATGAGACAAGATATTTAAGGGGTTGAAGTATAGCCACAAAAGTACTCACATCAAATCATCCACAATGATACAAAAAATTGCAGAAAGAAAGAGGGATCAAGAATCCTAAGATATCACTAAGAAGCATGTAAATACTGAATTCATTAAGAAATAACTCACACAAGAAGGCATAGGGACATGAAGAATGTCACAAAAACACCTTCGATATCTGAATTATCAATGGGAGGTTACAGAATGTAGAAAACTAGAGGACAAAAAAATGTCTCAGATGGCCTTCTAAGAAAAGATATTTTTTCTCTTTACAAAATGTGAACTCTGAGCTCTAAAGCTCTCTAGAAATAATAATATATACATCTCCTCTTGCACGTAGGTAGGAGAAAAAATATAATTAGGGTTACATAATTTTTTATATAATAATCAAACCCTAAATCTATCCGATTCGGCCATAAATGTACATGAAAATATCCTAGCTGATCAGATATCTATGTTTGCGTGTCCATTTCATGTTTATACCTATAAAAAGTCTAGCCGCCATGACCCATCTACCTACCTGCAACTCGGTCTCACCATAACTATTGAAATCTGATATTTGAAATATTTGAATTTAAAAAAAGATAAAACGGTCTCAGGTGGCGCTAAAAATCCCTATCAATGGTCGGCATTCAAAAACCAATCTTACTTTAAAATGTGACCGTCAGATCCTCCTTTTTTACTCAGGCTCGACACTTGACTGCAAAACTAACCTTAAGTCTACCTTGGGTTCCAATTTTCCTTTGTCGCAGAATAGTTAAATACCTTGGCTAACTCTAGTCTGGTTGAGTGATTCAGCGAACATGAAAATGGCTCTTTAATCACTGATTGGCTAAATACTTCTAACCCTGGGCATGACTAAATAACCTTAGCCATTCTGTGAACACACGACTAAAAGCCATCTCTTATTCATAGAATACTTTCCACCCTTGCCAATTTATTTAGAGATTCAATAAACAAAGCATTCGCTGAATCGCCAAGTCACTTGGAGCACTACTAAACTATTCCATGAACAAGCAAACACATAAAACTTTATCAGGACTGCCAGACATAAGGAGCACAAAATTCTCTCAGTCACCAAATTGTCAAATCACCTAGCTAACATACCTTTGATCGGACGGTCATCGTAAGATCTTATACCTCTGACACATTTCATGAGAACACACGCTAGCTGTCTGATTGCCTACTCTAAGAACTTTGGACCCACCCAAGATAGGATTCAAATCTAATGGCGGGTGCATGATCTGATAGCCCCTAAAGATTCCATCAGATTATAAGACAACCGTAGATCTTGAATCTTGCTGACATCTCCGCAGACCCTCTAACAATGGACCCACTAACAAGTAATCTGACTCAGCACACATGGACGAACCAGGAGTTGCCAAATTAGAATACGTGGCATTGGACCCACAATACACTGTAGCACTGAGCAAAAGGGGAAAATCAACAGTCGTCTGAAGATCTCATGCTCTAACAATGGCCTATGCGAAGATATGCCAGCCGCTAGATCTTCCTAACCAGGACCCCACTCTAACAAGTAATCCTGATACCAAATCCACGGCGGGCGTATGATCTGATGCTCTTAGAATATTCCTTTAGATTATAAGACAACCGTCTGATGCAAAATCTCACCACTACCTATAGAACTAACCGCACCTTGACCTAGCGATTTAGCGACCAAAGGCTTCTTATTCATGAGATACTTTGATAAACCATGGTTGAGCCAAGCGAATACGTAAACAAAGGGGCTTCGCTAGTTCATTGAATTACATGTGAACCCAGGGTTTGATTAAGCAAATGCTTGACTGAGGACATTTTCATAGAATCGTTGAATGACTTAAAACACTGTCGGAATGAAATAGCAAACTGGTGAACAAGAATAAACCTAATATGCATGTGCCTTTTTTGATCACTTAAGTTTCCGATAAAGTAACAAGGAAATATAACAAGGCTTAGGGCTTTTTTGGGCCATTTTAGGGTAACGGCTACCTTTCAAAATTTTAAACTTGCAGACTAGAGGCCAAGATAAATTGTAGAGGCCAGAGGACAAGGCATAACACCATGAAATCTTTTGAGGTGCTTGATAGGACAAAAATAGAGACCCAGGAATAGGACTTGGCCAAATTTGCATGCATATGAAAATTAGGGTAACAAGCACACCATTGTCTACTTTCAAAGGTGTAGGCACACCAATGTATCATGTTGAAGGCACACCATTGTCTACTTCCTAAGGTGGAGGCCCACTAATGTTTCATGTTGAAGGCACACCATTGTCTACTTTCAAAGGTGTGTGCACACTCTTCTATCATGCTGAAGGCACATCATTGTATACTTCTGAAGGTGTGGGAAAAACATCATCTCATGTTGAAGGCACTCAAGATGCTACGCAATTCACACAAGATGTTTTTGATGCTCCTATAATTATTAAATATAGAAAACCAAAATATTTGATTGATATTGATACTAACATTTTGCAAGCAATGCCTGACAAGATTCCCAAGTGTACTTGTCAAAGAAATGTTAATCGTATTTGGAGATCATTTTTTGAGAATTTAAACATGACAGGAAGATGGCAACTATTTGTTGAAATTATGAGAAATTTGAAATTTAGGCCCATCATGAAGATTCTTGGGCTAAGAATGACAGACGAGTCAAGTGAAAAATCTATTGTAAAGAATCTAATGATTGCATATAAGAGTGTGGGTTCTACATCACACATGAAAGATAGTAATGTCACACGACGTGTACTGACATCAATGATAGTAAGCACTTAAATGAAGAAATCTTGACTCATTAGAAAGACAAGAAAATCATTGAAAATAAGTAGAAAGTCTCTAATGAGAGCCCTGGGAAGGCGTCAAAGAGTGGAAATTCCAAATAGTAATGAGTTATGGGCATTTTTCGGTAGACTACCATGAAAAAATAAAGCAATTGTTGAAGCTTTGAAATCCTTGATTGAAGAATTTTGGAAGAATAACACATGGGTATCTCCTAATCAAAGAGATGTTGTAAGGAGGATTGGTAGTTGAATTCATGTTCCACATCCAAAACATTTTTTGGATTCAACTCAGACACAATTCTTTGCAAAATTTATGCATACGTATCCTCAAATTAAAATTAGTCAGAGATATTTTGAAATGTGTAAACCTTTTTATGTCAAGATAAATCACACATGCACAACTTGTTGTTGTAGGGTACATATTGATTTTTCTAACCATTTTGAAGTTTATAGGAATATATGTGTAGCTTTGCACTCTAACAATGTTTTGCAGGATTGTAACATAAATGTCCCACCTAGATCTTCAAGGGAATTAATATCTACCATTTTATGTGAAAGAGTGGATGGTCAAAAATTTTACAAGCTCTCATGCTTGAATGGTACATGCATAGATTGCGGAGGCTTGTGATGTTTGCCAATTTGTCAACATATGGAGAGTATGCATGCGATCGGTAATGAAATAGTGGAATTTGGAAACTATAAGACCGTGACATACAATCTAAAAGATGGAAAAGAGGCTAAAAGATGTGATTTAGTAATTGAAAAAATTCCAGTGTATCAGTTCATGGACATTTTTTGTAAACAAATTATTTATGAGTATGCAAGGCATACACATAGAGTGTGATGGTTAGATATGCAATTCAAGTTGTGCAAGGACACATTCCCACTTGATACCATTGTTTCAGTTGTGGACTTTGTAGAGAACTAGACACTACAACCATAGAATGAGGTGCAAGCAAAGTATTACAGCTGTCAAAAGGTTACTATATCTGTTCATATAGCATTCATGCATGCACCGGATAGTATAGAGGAGAATAGGAAGATATTGAGGGAGTATCATTTTTATATCAGCGATGATCGCTCACATTCTACAGAGTTTGTACATGGTTTCTTTCAACTATTTTATGGTCATTTGGAAAATAGGGGCATAAAATATCACCGACATATCATTTGGTCATATAATTGTGCATCCCAATTCAAGAATTCATGGATGTTTTATTGGTTGTGCAGGATGCATAAGATTATTGGAATTCAATATATGTGGAATTTCACTAAGGCCGGTCATGGAAAGGGAGAGCATGATGGCATAGGTGCATGTATCAAAAGAGCCTTAGCATGTGAAGAATTAAAGTACAAAGATAAAGCAACATTGTTAGATGTGGGATGTATTGTCCAGTGGTGTAACACTACAATGGGTCCAGGTAATGAAGGTGAGTCTATGGTTTGTAGATTTTTTTGGTTGATGAATGAAACTAACATTGCACCATATGAGGATTGTTGTACATTGATAGGATTGACTGAGCTACACTCTTTTAGAAGTTGTAATGCAGGTTCATGGAGTATCCACACACAACATATGGTGTGCTTTTGTTCATCATGTGTAGATGAAGATTAGGATGGATGTGAGTCAAAGGAATGGGTTGACGAATGGTATACATGTATTTTGAGTCCACTTGCCTCCTATCATCCCCATGAATCACTACAACTGATAGAAATGGAATCATCCATTGACTTTGATCACTTATCTGATCTAGTATAACCAGGTTGGTATTTTGCACATACAAATAATCTCAAATTTAGTACTTTATCATAAATATTTAGTAAACTAATGTCCTCATTATGTTTATATCATTATAGGCCATGTTTTTTTTGTTATTGCACCCGAAGACAATGAAGAAGGGATAGATTATTATTTGTGGCATTGTGTAGAGGCCAAAAAGAAATTGGATTGCTTAGTTATCAATGGTGAAGAATTAGAATACCCTATAAGAGCAGTGGTTGTAATTGGTACATGGCTTAGACGGTATGCTATGAAGAACCCTAGGTTGTGGTTGTTCAAGGATTGGGAGACACACAGAAAGATTCTTCATTATTTAAACCTCATTTTTGCATCAAATTTACACTTAATTAGATATGGGGGAAGACAGTAAAATAAAACTCTTTGGAAGGTTCATGAGTCAGACCACGAGGCAATACTTGAGACAATCAAGGGTAGGGCAGACCAAATTGGTTCATTGGACTAAATGGAGATACAAAATATTGTAACATGTCAAATTTATATAGCACATTTTCAAACTCCCCTTTCACTCCTATCCACTCATCTTTCACCATTCTTCCACTATAGCCTTCCAGGCCTGCCTAGTAGCCCTACCAAAACCGAAATCAACATTTTTCTCCCAAACTTCCCAAAAAACCTATCAATGTTTTTACATTTTTGAGTACCCTTTTTAAATTTCCTAAGTTGATATCAATATTAGACTTTAACTCTTTGATTGGTGTAGACTTCCTTTTTTAAGTGCTCTTCTCCCAGGCCTAATTAGCCCCTCCTAACAAAGAAACCCTATCACCCACTTAATTCTAGGGTTCCATGACCAAAAAAAGTCTTTTATTATGATCCTAAACCAAGGATTTTCCACTTTTCAAGAATAGACAACAAGTTTTAAACACCCAACTACAAAACCCTCTATTTAAGGCCTTCACAGTTGTGGCTACTCCAATCTAACACCTCCACACACTTCCCAATAAAAATAATGGTTTAAAAAACATTAAAACAACATAATATTACCATCCAATCCATAAAATATGGCCCTCCAATGGATGAATCTCTCAGACCATGACTAGTCCCAACACTAGTAACCCCCAATCAACACTTTACTCTCCATGTTTGTGGTCTCTCCTCCACAATACCTGCCCATCCCTACATTTAAACTTCTATAAAAGGATTATATACATTTTATGACTCCTCCCACCAATCACACTGACCATAGGGGGTGGGGGAGTCAATCCATTCATTAAACTTTCAAAATAAACAAAGTACTATTTGTAAAATCCCTGTTCAGGATAGTCAAGAATAACTTGGATTTACTATCCCAAAATGTCACAAAATGCTTCTAGTGAATCCAAATTTAGTTTTTATAAAGATGAGATGTTATTGAATGACTTCTTCCTAATACTACTCTTCCACCAGATCCAAATTTCAACCCTTTTGTGGATCTACAGGCTCAATCGCGAGTCCAAAGGATTGGCCAATAGAAAACTGTGATTGTATATCAACTAATTACAAAATGTTCATTTGAGGAGAAAATATTGCAATGATCAAGAATAAAATTGGCTATGGAAAATCTAGTTATGAATTCTGTTAAGAATGAAACTATTAAGAAATTGCATGATATAGTTCAGAGATTTTTCACAGCATACATAGCATAATTCATATATTCTTTACATACACTAAGATCCCAGTTCAACATTAACTTCCACATAAACCCAAGCCAAAAACAACTTCTAAACAATCCTTCCATAAACACCATGTACAAAAAACCTAAAATCTTCCAACAAAACCTAACCCAGAGCAGTAAGAAACTTGGTAACAACCTTACTTCCTTCAGAAGCAGCATGCCTAGCCAACTCTCTAGGTAGAACAAACTTGACAGCATTCTCAATTTCTCTGGAGAAAAGTGTCATGATCTTGTTATATTTTAGTAGAGAAGCAGCCTTAGCAGTAATCTTATCAAAAATATCAATCATGAAGCTCTCCATGATATCCATGGCATCACTGGATATTCCCTTGAAGGGATGCACTTGTTTCAACACCTTGTATTCTTAGATTTCATTTGTTTGACTACTGAATCCTTTGTGGGCTTGAACATCACTTTCTTTTCTTTTCTCATCTTTAGAGAATCCTTTACTTCATTCTCTCCTTTCACATCATCTTCTTTAAGACTCCACATCTTAGGTTTCCTTCAGCAACTCCATATCCACCATATCAAACAAGTTCTTGGTTCATGCATGTTTAAGCTTACCAATTGGTTGGACCATCAACAAATACTTGATGACTCTAATTAGAGGATTCTACCATCAATTTGAATATTTGACACTTCTAGATGTAAAAACCCCAAATTGGTCCCAAAACCCCCTAGAAACTAGGGCTCGCCCAATGTCTTGTCTCCCAACACCATAGAAATTGAACTAAAGTTGATTCACCATCATTTGACCATCCTATGATGGATTCATGCATAAAATATCACCTCCAAAGGCTAGAACATCTACTACTATACCCTTGCACCAATTTGATGATCCTTATGCACCCTTCAAACTCATCAAATTCCTTCAATCACTCTCAACTTGCAAACTCTTCAACCAAAACCAACTTCAACACATAAACCCAAGCCAAAACCAACTTCTAAATAAGCCTACCATAAACACCACGTAAAAAAAACCTAAAATCTTCCAACAAAACCTAACCCAGAGTAGTAGGAAACTTGGTAACAACCTTACTTCCTTTAGAAGCAGCATGCCTAGCCAGCTATCCAGGCAGATGAAACTTGATAGCAATCTCAATTTCTCTAGAGGAAAGTGTCATGATCTTTTTATATTTCAGTAGAGAAGCAGCCTCAGGAGTAATCTTATCAAAAATATCAATCATGAAGCTCTCCATGATATCCATGGTAGCACTAGATATTCCCTTGGAGGGATGCACTTGTTTCAACACCTTGTATATTAACCTTTTGTAACTTCCTACACTTCTCTTCCTCTTCTTTTTCTTATTCTCTTCCTTTTGAACATCACTTTCTTTTCTTTTCTCAGCTTTGGAGAATCCTTTACTTCATTCTCTCCTTTCATACCATCTCCTTTAAGACCCAAAACCCCCTAGAAACTAGGGCTCACCCAATGTCTCATCTCCCAGCACCATAGAAACTGAACCAAAGTTGATTCACCATCATTTGACCATCCTACGATGGATTCATGCATAAAATACCCCCTCCAATGGCTATAACGTCTAATGCTTTGGCAGGAAGATTATAATTTCCATATTTCCACAAGCCTTGAAATATTTTTGTCCATATTTCCACAAAGTGTTTTATGATTATCTAATTTCAACTTATTATATGATGTAGCGGAGTGTCGACATAGTCATTATATATGGTATGTTTTACTATTTTTTTTTTGAGAACTAATGCTTCTAGTGAATTCAAATTTGAATATTTAAGAGCCCACAGATCTAGATTTCAACCCTTTTTTTCTTCCTAATACTACTCTTCCAGATCCAGATCGCGAGCCCACAGGATTGACCAAGAGAAAACTATGATTGTATATCAACTAAGTACAAAATGTTCAGTTGAGGACAAAATATTGCAACGATCAAGAAGAAAATTGGCTATGGAAAATCTAGTTATGAATTCTATTAAGAATGAAACTATTAAGGAATTGCATGATATATTATTCAATGGTGCAAGGAATATTCTTGATGAACATGGGATTGCAGCTACATCTATTCAATATACAGAGGAAGATATAGAAAATCTTCTTAATAGAGATATTAATGTGAGAGAAAAGGACATTCAAAAGAAAATGGCTATCTTGGTGCCATCCAAGGTATGCCAATTACTTAGGATGAAGAGACAAAGCCCACAGTTAATGGGAAAGAGTGGGAAGAGCTTCTTGGACCCATGATAGAAGTTATAGATAAGGAGGAAGAGCTAGGAAGGGGAAAGTGGCAAAGGAAAGAAGTAAGATATGCATGTGAGCCTATGTCAGATGATGATGATGATTACTCACCATCTACTAGTAGCTCAAGTAGTGACAAAATATCTTCAGTGCACATGTACACTGACAACAAAAATTCAGATAGAGAAGTAATAAGTGTTGTGGAATTATCCACAGAGAAATGTGAAATGAAGCCTCAGATTGGTTCATTAGCAGGCAAAGAATTTGGTCATGCACTTCATTCTACCACCACAAATATTTATATTAGAAATGACTATTTGTCAATGGCCTTGCATTTATGGGACTTGGGCATTATCCTTGAAATGTAAGTTCGTTGCCACCTTTGGCAAGGTAGTCTCACTCCTCATTTTACAAAAAAAGGGTAGCCATCTATGGTCCAAGGTTTTAATTCAGCTGACAAGTGGAGAGCTTCTCAAGGTATTGATCTCTTTCATAGAGAAGTTCCTACTTCATCTCAAGGTTCTCGTTTAGGTGACCAAATCCTTCGAGGTCCACAAATAGACCCATTAATTGGTAAAAGGGTAGATGCAATTTTGGAAAGAGTATCCCAATTGAAGAGTAATGGAAATTCTAGCGAGCATGAAGTTATTGCAGATACAATGGGTGTATCTCCTCCACTGACAAATATAACTACTTCCAGAGACTTGAGTTTAAATGGAGATTGTCTGTTCCCAAACATGCCCCAGTCAAGTAGATGAACCAAATGTTGCTTGAGTAAAGAAGACAGTGGTTTATTAAAGCATCTACATTATCCCACTTGCTATCAATTACTAGTTTTTGAGCGGCTTGCCAACTGCTTCTGTGCGGGATTTTTGTAATATATAATATCCTCATGCAAGTACATGCCATGCATAGTCATTCCAACCCCGTCGATGACTCCGTGCATATCTTTCCAGCCATTGCATATGTTTTCAACCATCGGTCATAGCATCAAACTATCAGTTCCAAAAACTCCAAATGGATGGGTAAACACTAGTGGCAACCTCGTTCGGAACCCACAGTCGTTCGATCCCCATTGATGACTCTGTGCTGAAGTGTCCCTCAAGGTCCCTTCAACATGGTATTGGTGATCTTTGTGAGATCATATATCAGAGCTCGTGCAAGGTAGAATTGATCTATCAAGTGATACGAGACCATGTTATCAGGGCCTACAAAAGCTTGTCTCAGTTTTGAGAGATTCAACTTTGTTTAAATTCCACAACACATTCTCGATCGGTGTCAGAACTCAAAGTGTTCCTCAGTTGAAATGGCCAATGTTGTGTATCTTTCCAACTGTCAGTCATAGCATCAAACCATCAATTCCAACAACTTTGAATGGCTGGGTAAACGCTAGTGGCAACCTCATTCGGCACCCACATTCATTCAATCCCCGCCCACAACTCCATGCTGAAGTGTCCCTCAAGGTCCCTTAAGCATGAAATTGGAGATCTTTGTCAAGTCATATCTCAGAGCTCGTGCAACCTAGAATCAATCTGTCAGGTGATACGGGACCATGTTGCCCGGGCCTACAAAAGTTTGTCTCAATTTTTGGTGATTCAATTTCATTTAAATTCAACAACACATTCTCAGTTGGTGTCAGAACTTAAAGTGTTCCTCAGCTGAAATGGCCAACATTGTGTATCTTTCCAACCATCAGTCATAGCATCAAACCGTTAGTTCCAACAGCTCTGAATGGCAAGGTAAACACTAGTGGCAACCTCATTCAGCACCCATAGTCATTCAATCCCCGCTGACAACTCCGTGCTGAAGTGTCCCTCAAGGTCCCTTTAGCATGGAATCGATGATCTTTGTGGGGTCATATCTCATAGCTCTTGCAAGGTAGAATTGATCTATCAGGTGATACGAGACCATGTTGCTGGGGCCTACAAAATCCTATCTCATTTTTGAGAGATTCAACTTTGTTTAAATTCCGCAACACATTCTCGGTCGGTGTCAGAACTCAAAGTGTTCCTTAGTTGAAATGGCCAACGTTGCATATCTTTCCAACCGTCAATCGTAGCATCAAACCATTAGTTCCAATAGCTCCAAATGGCTGGGTAAACACTAGGGGCAACCTCATTTGGCACCCACAGTCGTTCGATCCCCACCGATGACTCCGTGTTGAAGTGTCCCTCAAGGTCCCTTAAGCATGATATCGATGATATTTGTGGGGTCATATCTCAGAGCTCATGCAATGTAGAATCAATTCATCAGGTGCTACGAGACTATGTTACCAGGGCCTACAAAAGCATGTCTCAGTTTTTAGAGATTCAACTTCTTTTAAGTTCGGCAACACATTCTCGGTCAGTGTCAGAACTCAAAGTGTTCCTCAGCTGAAATGACCAACATTGCATATCTTTCAAACCGTCGGTAGTAGCATCGAACCGTCAATTCCAACAACTCCAAATGGCCAGGTAAACACTAGTGGAAACCTCATTCACCATGCACAGTCATTCGATCCCCACCGATGACTCCGTGCTGAAGTGTCCCTCAAGGGCCCTTAAGCATGAAACTGATGATCTTTGTGGGGTGATATCTTGGAACTTGTATGATAGAGAATTGATTCGTCAAGTGCTACATGATCGTGTTGCTAGGGCCTACAAAAGCCTATCTTAGTTTTCAAAAATTCAACTTATTTTAAGTTTGGAAACACATTTTCGGTCGGTGTCAGAACTCAAAGTGTTCCTCAACTAAAATGACCAATGTTGTGTATCTTTTGAACCATCATTCGTAACATGGAACCATCAGTTCCAACAGCTCCAGATGGTTGGGTAAATGCTAGTGGCAACCTCATTCACCACATATAGTTGTTTGATCCCCGCCGACAACTCCATGCTGAAGTGTCCCTCAAGGTCCCTTAAGCATGAAATCAGCGATATTTGTGGGTTCATATCTCAGAGCTCGTGTGAGGTAGAATTATTTCATTAGCTGCTATGGGACCATGTTTCTGGGGCCTACAAAAGCTTATCTCATTTTTCAGAGATTCAAATTATTTTAAGTTCGGCAACACATTCTCGGTTGGTGTCAGAACTCAAAGTGTTCCTTAGCTGAAATGGCCAACATTGCGTATCTTTTGAACCGTCGATCGTAGCATCAAACCGTCAGTTCCAAAAACTCCAAATGGCTGGGTAAACACTAGTGGCAACCTAGTTCGACACCCATAGTCATTCAAACACCGCCAACAACTTCATGCTGAAGTGTCCCTCAAGGTCCCTTAAGCATGAAATCAGCGATCTTTGCGGGGCCATATCTTGGAGCTCGTAAGAGGTAGAATCAATCCATCAAGTGTTACGAGACCATGTTTTCAAGGCCTACAAAAGCCTATCTTAGTTTTTAGAGATTCAACTTCTTTTAAGTTCGGCAACACATTCTCGATCGGTGTCAGAACTCAAAGTGTTCCTCAGCTAAAATGACCAACGTTGCGTATCTTTTGAACCATCAGTCGTAGCATCAAACTGACAGTTCCAACAACTCCATATGGCCAGGTAAATGCTAGTGGCAACCTCGTTTGGCACCCACAGTCATTCGATCCCTGCCGATGACTCTGTGCTGAAGTGTCCCTCAAGGTCCCTTAAGGATGAAATCAGTGATCTTTGTGGGATCATATCTTGGAGCTCGTGTGATGTAGAATCAATTTGTTAGGTGCTATGGGACCATGTTGCTGGGGCCTAAAAAATCCTATCTTAGTTTTTAGAGATTCAACTTCTTTCAAGTTTGGCAACACATTCTCAGTCGGTGTCAGAACTCATAGTGTTCCTCAGTTGAAACGGCCAACATTGTGTATCTTTCGAACCATCGATCATAGCATCGAACCGTTAGTTCCAATAGCTTTGAATGGTTGGGTAAATGCTAGTGGAAACCTCATTCGACATGCACAGTCATTCGATCCCCGCCGACGACTCCGTGTTGAAGTGTCCCTCAAGGTCCCTCAAGCATGAAATTGATGATCTTTGCGGGGTCATATCTCAGAGCTCGTACAACATAGAATAAATTTTTTAGGTGCTACAAGACCATGTTACTAGGGACTAAAAAATCCTATCTTATTTTGTAGAGATTCAACTTCTTTTAAGTTCACCAACACATTCTCGGTCGGTGTCAGAACTCAAAGTGTTCCTCAGCTGAAACGGCCAATGTTGCATATCTTTCAAATCATCGATCATAGCATCGAACCATCAGTTCCAATAGCTCTAGATGGTTGGGTAAACACTAGTGGAAACCTTATTTGACACCCACATTCATTCGATCCCTACCGATGACTTCGTGTTGAAGTGTTCCTCAAGGTCCATTAAGCATGAAATCGGTGATATTTGCAGGGTCATATCTCAGAGCTCATGCAATGTAGAATCAATTCATCAGGTGCTACAAGACTGTGTTGCCAAGGCCTACAAAAGCCTATCTTAGTTTTTGGAGATTCAACTTCTTTTAAGTTAGGCAACACATTCTCGGTGGGTGTCAAAACTCAAAGTGTTCCTTAGTAGAAATGGCCAATGTTGCGTATCTCTCAAATCATCAGTCGTAGCATTGAACCGTCAGTTCCAATAGCTCTGGATGACCGGGTAAACGCTAGTGGCAACCTCATTTGGCACCCACAGTCATTTGATCCCTACTGACGACTCCGTGCTGAAGTGTCCCTCAAGGTCCCTTAAGCATGAAATTGACAATCTTTGCGGGGTCATATCTCAGAACTTGTGTGATATAGAATCGATTCATCAGGTGCTACAAGACCATGTTACCGGGGCCTAAAAAATCCTATCTTAATTTTTAGAGATTCAACTTCTTTTAAGTTCAGCAACACATTCTCGGTCGGTGTCATAACTCAAAGTGTTCCTCAGCCGAAACGGCTAACATTGTTTATCTTTCAAATCATCAGTCGTAGCATTGAACCCTTAGTTCCAATAGCTCCAAATGGCTAGGTAAATGCTAGTGGAAACCTCATTTGGCATGCATAGTTGATCGATCCCCGCCGATGACTCCATGCTGAAGTGTCCCTCAAGGTCCCTTAAGCATGAAATCAATGATCTTTGCGGGGTCATATCTCGGAGCTCGTGTGACATAGAATTGATTCATCAGGTGCTACAAGACCATGTTGCTAGGGCCTACAAAATCCTATCTTATTTTTTGGAGATTCAACTTCTTTTAAGTTCGGCAACACATTCTCAGTCGGTGTTAGAACTCAAAGTGTTCCTTAGCTGAAACAGCCAATGTTGCGTATCTTTTGAACCATTGGTCGTAGCATCAAACCATCAGTTCCAATAGCTCCAGATGGCTGGGTAAACGCTAGGGGCAACCTCATTCGACATGCATAGTCATTTGATCCCCGTCGACGACTCCGTGCTGAAGTGTCCCTCAAGGTCCCTTAAGCATGAAATCAACAATCTTTGCGGGGTCATATCTTGAAGCTCATGTGACATAGAATCAATTCATTAGGTGCTAAAAGACCATGTTATCGAGGTCTACAAAAGCCTATCTTAGTTTTCAGAGATTCAACTTCTTTTAAGTTTGGCAACACATTCTCGGTCGGTGTCAGAACTCAAAGTGTTCCTCAGCTAAAACGGCCAACATTGCGTATCTTTTGAACCGTCAGTCGTAGCATCGAACTATCAGTTCCAATAGCTCCAAATGGCTGGGTAAACACTAGTGGAAACCTCATTCGGCACCCACTATCATTCAATCCCTGCCGATGACTCAATGTTGAAGTGTCCCTCAAGGTCCCTTAAGCATGAAATCAATGATATTTGTGGGGTCATATCTCAAAGCTTGTGTGACATAGAATCAATTCATTAGGTGCTATGAGACCGTGTTGCTGGGACCTACAAAAGCCTATCTTAGTTTTCAGAGATTCAACTTTTTTTAAGTTTAGCAACACATTCTCAGTCGGTGTCAGAACTCAAAGTGTTCCTCAGCTGAAACGGTGAACATTGCATATCTTTCAAACCATCAGTCGTAGCATCAAACCATCAATTCCAATAGCTCTAGATGGCCGAGTAAATGCTAGTGGCAACCTCATTTGGCATGCACAGTCATTCGATCCCCGCCGATGACTCTGTGCTGAAGTGTCCCTCAAGGTCCCTTAAGCATGAAATTAGCGATCTTTGCGGGGTCATATCTCGGAGCTCGTCTAATGTAGAATTGATTCATCAGGTGCTATGGGACTATGTTGCTGGGGCCTACAAAAGCCTATCTCAATTTTTAGAGATTCATCTTCTTTTAAGTTTAGCAACACATTCTTGGTCGGTGTCAGAACTCAAAGTGTTCCTCAACTGAAATGGCTAATGTTGCGTATCTTTCAAACTATCGGTCGTAGCATCAAACTGTCAATTCCAATAGCTCTGAATGGTTGGGTAAATGCTAGTGGAAACCTTATTCGGCACCCACAGTCATTCGATCCCTACCGATGACTCTGTGCTGAAGTGTCCCTCAAGGTCCCTTAAGCATGAAATTGATGATATTTGCGGGGTCATATCTCGGAGCTAGTGCGATGTAGAATCAATTCATTAGGTGCTACAGGACTATTTTGCCAAGGCCTACAAAATCCTATCTTAGTTTTCAGATATTCAACTTATTTTAAGTTTGGCAACACATTCTCGGTCAGTGTCAGAACTCAAAGTGTTCGTTAGCTGAAATGGCCAATGTTGTGTATCTTTCAAACCATTGGTCCTAGCATCAAACCATCAGTTCCAAGAGCTCCAGATGGCTGGGTAAACACTAGTGGCAACCTTATTCACCATGCATAGTCATTCAATCCCCGCCGATGACTCCGTACTAAAGTGTCCCTCAAGGTTCCTTAAGCATGAAATTGATGATCTTTGCGGGGTCATATCTCAGAGCTCATGCAAGGTAGAATCAATCCATTAGGTGCTACAGGACTATGTTGTCAGGGCCTATAAAAGCCTCTCTCAGTTTTTAGAGATTCAATTTATTTTAAATTCGGCAACACATTCTCGGTTGATGTCAAAACTCATAGTGTTCCTCAGCTAAAATAGCCAACGTTGCGTACCTTTCGAACCGTCAGTTGTAGCATTGAACCGTCTGTTCCAAAAGCTCTGAATGGCTGAGTGAATGCTAGTGGCAACCTCATTCACCATGCATAGTCATTCAAACCCCATCGACGACTCCGTGCTGAAGTGTCCCTCAAGGTCCCTTAAGCATGAAATTGATGATCTTTGTGGGCTCATATCTCAGAGCTCGTGTGAGGTAGAATTGATCCATCAAGTGCTATGGGACTGTGTTGCCAGGGCCTACAAAAGCCTCTCTCAATTTTTAAGATTCAACTTATTTTAAATTCGGAAACACATTCTCAGTTGGTGTCAGAACTCATAGTGTTCCTTAGCTGAAATGGCCAACGTTGCATATCTTTCAAACTGTCACTCATACCATCGAACCATCAATTCCAATAGCTCCGAATGGTTGAATAAACACTAGTGGAAACCTCATTCACCATGTACAGTTGTTCGATCCCCACTGACGAGTGCATGCTGAAGTGTCCCTCAAGGTCCCTTAAGCATGAAATTGATGATCTTTGCAGGGTCATATCTTGGAGCTTGTGTGACGTAGAATCAATTCATCAAGTGCTACGGGACTATGTTGCTAGGGCCTAAAAAAGCCTGTCTCAATTTTTAGAGATTCAACTTATTTTAAATTTGGGAATGCATTCTCGGTTGGTGTCAGAACTCAAAGTGTTCCTTAGTTGAAATGACTAATGTTGCGTATCTTTCGAACTGTCAATCATAGCATCAAACCATCTATTCTAATAGCTCCAGATGGCTGGGTAAATTCTAGTGGCAACCTTGTTCACCATGCACAGTTGTTCGAACACCGCTGATGACTCTGTGCTGAAGTGTTCCTCAAGGTCCCTTAAGCATGAAATCAGTGATCTTTGCGGGGTCATATCTTGGAGCTCATGCGAGGTAGAATCAATCCATCAAGTGCTACGGGACCATGTTGCTAGGGTCTACAAAAGCCTCTAAGTTTTCAGAGATTCAACTTATTTTAAATTCAGCAACACATTCTCGGTTGGTGTCAGAACTCATAGTGTTCCTTAGTTGAAATGGCCAATGTTGCATATCTTTCAAACCATCGGTCGTAGCATTGAACTATCTATTCCAACAACTCTAAATGGCTAGGTAAATGCTATTGGCAACCTCATTCACCATGCACAGTCGTTTGAACCCCGCTGATGACTCTGTGCTAAAGTGTCTATCAAGGTCCCTTAAGCATGAAATCAGTGATCTTTGTGGGGTCATATCTTGGAGCTTGTGCAAGGTAGAATTGATTCGTTAGGTGCTACGAGACTATGTTGTCAGGACCTACAAAATCCTATCTTAGTTTTAAGAAATTGAACTTATTTTAAATTCAGCAACACATTCTCAGTCGGTGTTAGAGTATCTTTCAAACCATCGGTCGTAGCATCAAACCATTTGTTCCAACAACTTTGAATGGTCAAATAAATGCTATTGACAACCTTTTTTGGCACACACAGTTATTCGAATGACATCGATGACTCCGAGGTGAGCAGTAGGATGAGTGCAAATATGTATTCTAGTGTTTGTCATTAACAATCAGTCAGTTAGGGGATAATTAGAAGTTAGTTTGTAAAAGCATAAGGTTGCACATCCACATCTGTCGTAGTAATCTTATTAATAAAAGAACTCTTGCCAACATTACGGTACCCCAAGAATCCTTATATTATGTAATGTCCTTGATTTAGCAAGTAATTGTGCTTGCTATTGTCAGTTCATTAATGCGATTCCCGTGAGCTGATGGAATGTTTAGGGGATCTCTGTGTGCACTTACTATTTATAGTAAGTTAGTTAGTGGCTCCTATTTTAGGCAAGGTAGTTGGATTTCAGTTTGATCTTCATTCTTCTTTAATTTGGGTTCATAATGTGCATCCATCTTCATATCTTATACAATTAAGCTTGGATTAATTTATTATCATGTTATTTTATGTTCTAATTAAAAAGTGTGTGCTTGATGCTTCAACGAACTTAAGTGAGAAGTGTGTATTTGAAGCTGGAGTTTGGTGTGATGAAGAAGATTGAAGTTTTTTTCTTAAAAATCCTTTGACTTGCAAAAATGGATTTCATTGATTATGTTATATTTTGATGAAATGGAGAATTCTGTAATGGTTCGAAATGCTAAGGAGACTAGGGTTTAATTGCCAAGAAGAATGTTCATTCTTCCAAGCACTGTGTTGTGAGATGGAGTCTTGTGCCATCGAATAATACTAAGAATGCCATTGAGTTTCAAAAGTGGTGGGTGGTTAGCAAATCTGGGTGCATTTTTGGTAGTGCTGTGAATTAACGGTAAGAGTTTTGTTGTTCGAAGGTTTTAATACAGAGACTGCGGTGACTAGACTTAATTATCATATCCGCAGGGTCTTTCAATTCTCTGCTAGGCATAAGTCTTCTACAAACGGTTCTTCCCAGTAGGCACGGGTTTGATAACATTATTAGGTGTGTGAGTTGATGCTTTGCTATTACATTCCAGTAGCCGCAAATTCAATAACAGAAGTTGCGTGAGCAATTTCAGCTGGAGATTATACTTTCAGTCATAGCAGATGAAATAATAGGTGCATGAATGTTATTTTAATTTGAGGAGATTATGAAATATTAGAAATTATAATAATGAACATGGAGTTTCAATTTATTGAATGTCTTGAAATTTAAATGAAGAATTTTCAACCAAGCTATAAATAAATTGTTGAAGCATTAGTATCCGGATTTGTCAGAATTTCTTTAAAAAATTATCATTGCAAGAACAAGAGCCACTTAGGCTTCTTACATATTATATTTATACATTTATGCATTCATTTCATTACTTTTTTTATTAGTACAGTTAAGGAATTAACTATTATTGAGGGCATTGACTGGCATTTGTAGCATAGTCAACAAGTTAAACTTACAAGCATAACTATAAGGCATGAGAAATTTACAAAGCAAAGACATGAACATAAACATAATTTAGTATACATCAATACACCAAACACATGAATTGCATACCTAAAACATAAAAAATATATATTTTTAGGGCATGAAGTCAAATATATATGTCCAATAATGTCATACATTGAATATATTCAATACAGTAAAACTAGCTTCCTCAAAGCCAAATGGATGTACAATGTATCATTGATACAATATACAAAAAATATGTCCACTCATGCCATATAGGCATACAATCCATATCCCTAATCTAGTCCTTTCCTGCTAGGGGAAGAAAACAAATCCTGACCTGTCTTCGATCGTCGTGTCGATGGAGATGTAGTGGATGCAGTAGTCTTTTGAGTGTGCTCACTCGTCTTTTTGTCTAGAATCTTCTGTAGCTCGACCTGATAAAAAAAAAATAGATAGAGATAACTAATATACATCAAAATTGAATTATACAATGACATAAAATTGAATATTGGCTTACCGCTAGCAAATAGTCACTATGTTCATCCACCGAAGGTGCATGCTGGCGATCTAGAGTCATAAGTCCCTACAAAAATGATCAAAATAATAATTAAAATACATTCATGGATATCAATATAAAATTCAATACAAACTATTAAAATAACAATTAAAGTTAAGTGATCTCTTTCATACCTCAGTCAGTGCTTCAGAACTAGCTACTGCTGCAGCTACTCCACTATCCAAAGTATCACGGACAGAAGGAGTCTCTGATGTCAAAAGCTGAAAATGAAACAAAAAAATTAAATTATGTAGTTATCAAGATTACATATATTTTTTACAACCCTACTAATGATTAAATGATACCTCTGTGAAGGTTCCACCGCATCCTCCAGTGTGCGGTGTCAAAGCCAAAGCTCCAACATTCAACTAGTGCACATGTACATGGAAAATTATAAGATAACCATTCATATAAGAACGTACTACTGACATGTTAATTATAATGTAGTATTACATGTATACCTGTGGACTCAATGGTGACCTCACAAACCCAGGTGAAAGAAGTAATCATCGTGCCTTTGGATTTTGATCATAATTTGTCTAGTAATTTAGTCATTCATTCATTAATTAAATATGATCAAGTAAATCCAATTAATATGCAAATAAAGATACCTCAAGGAAAGTTGCATGATGCCCTTCGCTGTCTGTTGTGAACATCAATGGTTCACCAGTGCACATCTAATGCACATGCACAATAAGTTAGGATACAATTATTCATATAATTACATAATAATCAAATATGTTAATTAAATGTTTTATTCAATACATACTTGTGAAATTGACAACGATGTGTAAAAGGGGACATTAGGATCATTGCCACTTCCATTGCCACCACCACCGCCACTAACACTCTTGCCCTGAATTTTCATCATAAATGATAGATACTAAATTAAATAGTTATTCTTTTATAAATGAAATATGATCAAAACAATTTAATGAACTTGGAAATATTTACTTGTGTGTCAATGCCAAATGTCATATTTAGAAAGTTATCAGTCATCAATCCAGAATCCTCTTGCTCTCTCTCACTAGTATGAAATGTGCACAAGCATCCACATAACCAAAAAATATGCCCCCTCGAGGATTGACCATAGTCACCCTCAACTAAAGGAGTGGCACACTGAATGAGAGTCTATGTCAGAGCACTAATCGTGCCTAGTGTGTTTGCCTCTATATGTTCCTTCACAACGGAAGGAATACTAACATGATACAAAGGTGGCTTTTCACTAACAACCCTAGGTGTGTTAAGGTCATGATGTGCCCCTTCTCGATCAAATGATGAACCCCCTCCTCTACCCTGAGAATCCAGCATGTCAAAATAATTTGGCACCACCTTGAGTACAAACTCGCAATAGAGTTTCCTCAAGAAATATATAGGAACTTCATGATTGTTACAAGGAGGTGAATCAAAGACCATCCACCATCTCTCCCAAAAATTGTTTTTAATGTCTTCATTTATGCACCAATGAATTGGGAACCTCCTTGTTGTAGTTCTAAGAGTATTTGCGTCCCCTGGTTTTTTAAATAGCTGGAAAACGTCATCTTTTGTGATTTTTTTCTTTTTTATGTCCACATAAGATAATTTATTTGCATAATATTGTTTTTGTTCTTCTCTTTTATCCTGCCATAAATTAATTTGCCCACTAACTACGCTTATGTGGGTCAAGATTTTTTCCAATGATTTTGCAAGTCTTGCCCTTCCAAGATTTGTATCACTAGAATCTTTTAACCTATTAATTAAAGATTCTAATTCTTTTTGCCCTCTTTCAATTTGGTTCAACAAATTTTGTTATGTTCTGGGAGGAGGTTTCTCGATTGGTGGAGGCAATTGAGGTTCATTTTCTTCATTTCTTTCTTCATTCAGTTCTTCATTTGGCTCTTCATGAGGAGATAGAGGGTTTTGTGGAGGGAGATTATTTCTTCCTGGCAATTTAAAAAACTACATTTTAAAATATTGATTACACAACAAATTTAAACAAAAACAAATTGCAACAAAACTAAAATTTTAAAACAAATAAGAGACATGATAAGTTGTAAAAACACTTACCTCTTCTCCCAGATCGAACTTGATGATGTTGTGGAGCCATTTGATTGATGGATGAACAAAAATAATCGACTCACAAACAACTATAATAGGGCGCGCGCACTTTCAAATATCCTCTTAGCTGGAAACACACATTTGAGAAAGCAAAATGAGCACAAACCCGCATGCAGCAAAAATATATAACTTTTTCAAAAGGACATATGCCCTATAGGGCACACGCCCTTTAGTGCGTGCGCACTATTCATGATGGGGGGCCAAAAAGAAAAGTGGCATCTTTTTGGTCCCCCATCTTTGTGCACTTACCCTATAATATTGTTGAAATTTTATTTTTTCATAGATGAAAATGAATGAAAACAATAAACTATCCACTGAAGGGAATGGGGGCCTCTTGCAGCGCCTGAGCCACTGCGGCAGTGGTCTTGCCATTGCCTGGCAGTATCACTATCGATGACAGGGGCAAGGCCATTGCAACAGTGGCTAGCCGCTGGTGATAATGGCTTGGTCACCGACCGTCACGGCTAGGACACCACGGTAGTGCCCTTGGCACTGTGTGCGGGGTTCAGTAGGGTTCCGATAATGAAAATAAAGTTGATTTTTCTTTTTAGTTTTGAAAAAAAATACATTATAATATAAAGCGGTCATGTTAAGGATTGCATTTCAATAACTTTCTTTTTAAAAAAAGTAAAATGTGAATAAGTATTAATATATATATATATATATATATATATATTAATATAATTACTAATGTTAATAAAAAAATAGAAAAATAAAGAAGAGTTATTTACATACTCCAGATTTCTTTTATATATAAAATATTTAAATGTTAATATATTCAGAATTATATTAACATATAGATATTTATATATATAAATAATATATACATTAAGTATGAGGCCATTACATTAATATTCTAATATTAAAAATACTTATTTGTTGTGTTTATAAATAAAATTACATTCATGAATGACCTTTATCAAAATCATTTTTTTTCCCTTTTTTTTTTGCATAAACATAACTAATTAAATGAGTAACACAAAATATACTTAAATACTATCATTCAAAAAGCAATAAATCTACCCTTTTCAAGTAAACGCAACATAATATCTGAACATTTATTTGATTTGAAAACTCTCATAAAATGAAAATAAGTCTTTTCTTTTAAGGAAAAGCTTAAATGAAATACGTAAGTATACTCTTTGAAAATATAATCATAGGAAGGAGAGATATTTTCTCATTTACATTTATATCATCTAACTCTAAACATCAGCACTAAATTTTCTCTTCAACATAAGGGAAATCAATGCATCTTACATATAATCTCTTAGTTCGATAGATGGAAGAAAAATAATTTAACATACTATCTTTTACAAGCATTTCATATGCTAGGCTTTCTAACATAGCCTTGATTAAACAACTTTCACAAAGGACTCAAGCTGAACAAACTCAATTAACAACTTGAAGATATGTACCCAAATTTCCATCTAGCTCCATGAAAACCAACCAGTTATATCTTTAGAAATCTGCAAAACAACAAACAGACCATGGACGCTCACCTCCCAACCTAGGCCATTTCATGGCCACCCCCGAGCTAGGGGAAACAAAGATGGATATGGGAAAATTACATGCATACCTCAAACACATGCACAAACAAAACTAGAAATTACACAAAGAACATCAAATTTCCATTCCCATGGCTATGCACACAATGGGTCACCTTGGACCCATAGTAGGGGTGAAGGTGGAAGCTACCCAAAAAGGAGAATGCCAATATACAAGAAATAACCTGCCTTCAACAAGGCCTAAAATCTGGTCATAATGCATTCACAAGGCCAAAGATACAACCATCAACCCTTCACAATACACACAAGATCAACTCCCTTATGTCCCCCAAATAATGAACACAAGGATGGAAACATGGATGCCCATACATCCATGCCTTATCCCCTTCCTCCTTGAGGAAGGACTCTACACTAGATGGGTAGTCCCAACTCTAGCCCTTCACCCATCAAGGCTTTCTTCCTCCCAAGGGTGAGTTTTTCCTTTCACATCCCAAAGAAGCAAATAAAACAAAAGAAAGGAAAAGAAATCCACATGCATGCATAGACCAAGAAGTCATTCAAAATACATATAAAACTAGCATTCACACATCATAAGAAAGTAAATTATTCACATAGGAATAAGAATAAGAGTGTTCAAGATCCAACCCTAGTACAAGCTAATGGCAATGAGGGTTGAGATGATCTTTCTCCAACTAGTCTCCTCCTTTGCTATGCAACAACCCAAAATATTCAAAACCAATCAAGACCAAATTCTCACAATCTCTCTAGTCTCCAAAAATTGGAGAGTGGGCAATTACCCTCAAATTTTCCCTCCAACTCCTTAAGAAGGAAAACCCTAAACCCTTCAATCAATCAAGAGGGGGAAATTCAAATTCAAAATTCAAAAAGAGGAGTGGGCTTGGCATGCATCTCCAATTTTCGTCACTTCTCAAAAGAGCATCATTTGGAAGGGCAAAAATAGCCAAAATACATCATAATGGTCAAAATTTGACCCCCAACACATGGCACCACTATGGGGTAGTCTATTTTTAACCTCCACTACCCTATATGGTCACTAAATGCCACTCAAAAGACCACCTAAAGATAACTCACGAAAATGAAATAGATTCCCACTCATGGCTCTTAAAAATAGAAGACCACTCACACACATAAAGAACTTGGTCATGCCAACTCACATGACATGTGTCAATTGACACCACAAATAAATAACATTACAACACAATACACATGGCATGCCAAGTGGACTAAAAATAAAATAAAATAAAGATAATTAGTAAATACATTCATGCATCACTTTATAACAATTACACATTACAATGAGGTTAATTTCTCCCCTTGGAGATAACCTTGGCTTAACATGATTTTACAAATATTCATCTTTAATTTCCCCTGATATATCCATGGTCTTACCTGCACACTTGAAAAAATATCAGTATCTCATGAAATGTCAATAACATATATATATGTAAAATAGAATACATCTCAAAATCACATTCCTAACATCATAGGTTTCTAATTGCATCTCGTGATAATTCTCATCTTTTTCAACATTGCATTTCTAAAGCATATAAAATCAAGAATACAATGATACATGTTCATTCACCTAACATATTAATCATGATCATTTCTCATAAATTTTCCTAACATAAATGTAACATCAAAGGATCATACTTAAATCAAAGATTCATCAATTACTATGCTCATGACCTAATAAATAGCATGAAAGAAAAAGTCCTATATGATCATCACATAATCATAGGTCATCACATAGTATCAAAATATAATGTCTCTATCCAAATAGTCCAACATGATAAAATAGAGTGTCAACAAGAGTCATAAGGTGGAAACTAAACTGCTATGAATGATGGCACAAGGCGAGGCCTCATAATCACAATCCACTCATACAACCCTTCATTTGTCTTGAAGGTTGTCTTCCATTCGTCACCAGGTCTAACTCTGATTTAATGGTAGCTTGACTTCAAATCCACCTTGGAGAAATAACAAGAGCTTCCCAAATTGTCTAACAAGTCCTCAATTCTTGGCATTTTAAATCTATACCTAATTGTAATCTTTTTGATGGCCCTTGAGTCAGTGCACATCCTCCATGTACCTCCCTTCTTTGGTGCAAGGATAGTAGGTACATCACAAGGGCTCAAACTCTTCCTTGTCAATCCCTTATCCAGTAAATCTTGAATCTTCTTGTCTATCTCTGCATTTTGGCTTGGTGTCATCTTATATGCTACCTTGTTTGGAAATTTTACTCCAGGAATGAGGTCTATTTGATTGCTTATTTACCTCATGGGTGGCAATGCACTTGGAAATCCATTATCTACTATCTCATGATACTTTTCCAATAATGTTTGTACCTCTGGTGGTATGCCAAATTTCTCCTTAGCCTCCTCTTTTGGCTTCACTACCACTACACAACAGACCTCTTTCTCCTTCTTCATAGCCTTAAGAAAATCTTTCCCACTCAAGAAAATAGCACTAGCCCCTACATGCTTCTCCTCGTTAGGTTCCTGCAATGGATCCATTTGAAACATCTTTCCTAGTTTGGTGATTACATAGCTATTCCTCTCACCATCATGTATGGCCTTCACATCATACTGCCATGAGCATCCTAGAAGAAGGTGGCATGCATCCATGGGCAATATGTCACATAGGACCTTTTCCTTCTAGTCTCCTATCTCAAACTCAACCATATTTTGTTCATCAACCACTATTTTCTGTCCTTTATTGAGCCATGATACCTTGTAGGGAGTGGTATGAGGTATCCTCATAAGTTTTTTTTTTTCACCATCTCTATAGATACTATGTTCGTAGTGGACCCGAAGTCCACTATCACCTTGCATATCTTACCATATGATCTACAAATAGTTTTGAATAGGTTCTTCCTTTGAGGTGGCTCCATGGTGTTAGGAACCCTCAATAATTTCCTTCTCAACATGACATTCTCTCCATCCAATACTAGCCCTACCTTGCAGATAGGTGAAGTAACACTTTGAGTGTCCTCTTCTTGCCCTAGTGATTCCTCCTTTCACCCATTGATGATGAAGAACCCTTTTTAGGAAACCTACCCATTGCATGCCCCACTTGATTTCAATTGTAACATCTGCAAGTGAAGATTGAATTGATTCTATCTTGGGACTAAAATCTACCTCTTGGTGGTCCTCTTCCTCTATATCCTCCTCTTTGAAATAAACTCCTATATTGATTGCCTCCATTGTTGTTAGCAGGTGGTGACTCTTCTATCCTACTTGGGCTTTGTCCTCTACCAAAAGTGTTCCCACCTCTAAATCCTTTGTTATTTTTGTTAACCCCTACCTCTTTGTTGGAAGTCACTTCCATTCTTCCTCCTAGCCTTCTCCTTTTCTCTTAAGGCCAACTGAAAGTAGTTGTGCATGCTATCACGAACCAACATGCTGATTTCATCTTGGATTCCTTGCCTCAATCCATTGAGGTACCTTTGCTACCTTCTCTACCTCTTCTTACTATCTTCTTGCTCTTAGACTTAGCTTATTGAACTCCTCAGTGTAAGTTCTGATTGATAACTCTGTTTGTCTTAGATTCTGTAGCTTTTGATACATTTATATCTCATAATCAGTGGGCAAGAATTGTGCCCTCAACCTAATTTTCATCCTTTCCCATGAAACTATCTTCTTCTTCCCATTAGCTATCCTATCATCCTACATCATGTTCCACCACACCAATGTAGATCCCTTAAGCCTAGCTTTGGCATAGCTGACTCTCTTTTTCTCTGTCACTTCCTTGTAATCAAATTGATTATCTATGGCCTCTATCCAATCCAACAACTCCTCACCATTCAAACTGCCACTATAGTAAGGTATGTGTTCCATGATATCCTTTTTGATGGATTTTAAATCATCCAAGAACACCTTTTCTTTGTCTTCAATTGTTTATTTACCTTTGTTTGATGTCTCTCTTGACTGACCTTTAGTTTCATCTTCACTCTCATCACCCCATTCAATGATTCTTTTACCTTTTGGTTCTGATTGAATGGCCTTTGCCAATGGTTCTTGGACCAAGTCAACTATGGAATCCATACTCATTTCCTTTGGAGGCATGATTTCAACCTCTTGAATCTCCTCCCCTTTAGACATACACAACCTTCAAGAAATTTTCACTCTGATACCACTCTGATGCAAAGGGTTTGGGTTCTAGTATTTCCTCCAAGCTTCTAGCATCTTCTAACCATCTAATGGTTACTCCTTGTGCTATCTTCCACAATTTGGATCTCCAATATCCTCTAAATCAACTTCTCCTCCAAGGTATAGTTGACTTATAGAAGATTCACAACTCCTAAGATGAATTTAGGCCCTCAAATCACTAGGCTTCTCCACTAGAACTCCTCTCTAGAACCCCAAACCCTAGCTTAGGGTCTTATCACACATAACTTCCACTCTTGAACAAGTTATTGAATCTTAAAAAGTCATTAGGAAACATTTTCCACACTTTTGGATACCTCATTAGGTCTTTTAGTACCAAATTCACTAGGAGGCATACTTGGCTCAATTCCTAGTAGGTCTATTTTGACTAATTTTGGCTTAGTGCTCCATAAATCCCCAAACACGCTCATAGAAGACCTTGAAAATATTCAAATTATCCACTAACCCTTTCCAAATCCAAATTTTAGACTCCTGATTACACCCACAACCCCATTTACTAGCATGCCCTAGTTTTAAGCCTATTAATTAGGCCTCTGGACCAGTCTAGACCAATTACTTCCAAATTGATCTCCAAAATTCTCTCCACCTTCTCTCACCTTGTGATTTTTCAAGGAAACACATTAGGGCATCAACACATGCTACTGAGTTCCTTCATTAAGATCATGGGTGCTCAAACTAGTGCCTTCTTTACCCTGTCTTGGCTCACCTGGTCTCAACAATCAGCCATAGGGCTTCCATCCTGGCCTAGAAATATTAGTGCCACAAAAAAAATGAAAGAATAAAAATTATGTATAGTATCTAACCTTCCATCCCCCATGGTTTCAGCCATTTCCACCATTGGATGCTCAGGTTAGAGTCATTTCAAGCATGGAGGTCCCGCAAATTGGATTTACAGAGCAGTGGCTTGAAATGCTTGCCAAATCTCAGTACACTAACCTAGAAACAAAAGAATCAATGAAAAATGGAGATAAATCACTTCTCTACACTATTATGGGTACTGATCACCCTTTTCCATCTATACAGGTCGTACAAGGCATAAATAAACCCTACAAACAGTAAGAAGTAGAACATAACATCCGTACAAAAAGTTCTAAATTATGAAATTCAAACTAAAACTTCATTAGCCTTTTAAATCTGTCAATCTCATGCTCATATACCAAGCATGAGTGGTTACAACCACCTTAAATTCCATTCGAGCAAATTTTCAAAAAGTTGCAAAAGTTGCTAGCAACTTTTTGCCAAAGAGTGCCATTTGGCCTTTTAGACCACTCAAAGACTACGAATGACTCCTAAGTTTTAAATTAGAACATTTAAGGTTCTAAGACCTTTATTAGACCATTTCTACCAAAAAATAACTCTTTGAGACTCTTTAGGCCATTTAGACCAAATGGAGCACTAACTCTTCCTAAGCTCATTTGGCTCTTCCAATCACCATCAAGGATCCCACATAATGGATCTTATTCTAACTCTCATCAAACTCCTAACACAATGCTAAAAACTTTCTAACTTAGCCAAAATGCCAAAATAGGAGGTGCTTTGCACCAGGTATGGCCAAGCTCATAGTTCTTGATGTTTTTCTAGATATTGACCTCATGTTTGAATTAGCCAAAAATTATGTTCCTGTGTCTAAAACAATTAGGAAAAGTGACCAATCAGCCCTAGTTACTCTTGATAGGGGGTCCTTTATGAAATCTTTCATCTTTCATTCCTCGTCATCTAAAAAGATTGACCTAAGAAAGGAGAAGGAGAAGTATGCAAGCTAGGTAGAGCTTGTAAAAATCCAAGTTTCCCATTATATGCCTAGGACTGGTAAATATGTTTCCCCTCTCCCTAGTCACATGAAAGCTCCCTATGAGTTTAAGGCTCTCCAATTTTATATTAAGTATCTAGCATATGGACTATGTTGAGTTTTAGGGGTGGATGGAGATGAAGAAAGGTTGCCAGCTGATCTGTTGATGATAATACTGGATATACAAAACTCACATGCCAACACAGATTATGATTACATTCAATATGTAATTGATAGGATGCATGAGGGTTTGGTGAGCATCAGAGAGGGTGAGAAGCCAATCAAATTCATGCACTACTCTCTTTTGATGTACATGATCCTGTATTTCAATGTTGATAATATGGATGTACACATGTTGAGACCTAGAACAAATTGGGAGGGATAGCCAAATCTAGTGCAACTTTGGTTAAGAGTGTGAAATTACATCTCTAATGAGAATGAATTCTATGGTTTTCAAAATTGGATACTCGATCCAATCCTAAACTTAATGAGGAAAAACATCACAAGGCTTTCAATTAGAGTGCTTAGGCTTCTTAGTCCTAAATAATTTGTTGACAAATGGAAACTAGACCATAACTGGGGTGATTTCTATTTGGGTCAGACTTATACATTGATTAGAGTCTATGGTTTCCCACAACCCCCTCACATACTTCCAAAATATGTGCCACTACGGGTTGCCCTATTAGAATTCATTTGGAAATTGATATGGACTGACAAAGAGCACCTAGCTTCACATATGAAGGGAACTTTCATTCCTCAACAATTTAAAGTGCCAAGTTTTCTAATTGGGAAAAGAGCATTTCCACAACTTAGCGTGTGGTTGAATCATTTCAAGATGGCCTCTGCTATATATAGGTATGTGGATTCAGAGGACTTCATAAAGAATTCCAAGAAGTTTCTTATCCCCCATATTGGTGCTATTAAAGACCATGAGGGATGTGACAATGAGGATGTGATTAGGAATATGTTGGATGAAGATGAAATTGGAAGGAAGCTTACCAAGTTCTATGACCTTTTGAACTTGGAAGCTCAAATCAAGAAGGCTGGAATTTCCTTTGGAGGGTTTTTCCCAGACCTCCCCTACTTGACCAGAATTGTTAGGATGGTAGGGATGTATGAAGCCCTATCTAACTAATTAGAAGCCCAACTTGAAGAGAAGAAAGAGGTGAAAAAGATTACTCTTCTTTAGGTTATGAGGAAAATAGTGAGGGCTCGTATGAAGAGGATAGCCCTCCCCAAGTAAATGAACCTCCTATTTATGATCATGGAAAAGATTCCCTTGAGATAGAGGATGCACCTAAACCTCCTCAAAAGAAGCAAAGACTTGAGGAAGGAGAGCCCTCAAAAGGGAAAAGACCAAAGAAAGAAACTTATAGGATTGTAGCCCTAGTGCCTAGTGATAGGTCTTATTATGATCACATGAGAAAAGATATCAGAGAGGGAAAGAAGGTAGCTACATAAGAAGAGGTTGAATTTCCCCTCCTACTATGCAAGGATTAATGGGAAACATATCAAGAAGAACTTCTCAATGATGATCGGTTCATCAAAGGAGAAGAATTCAAAACTTTCTTGATATGGATGAAACAACAAGAGATAGCCATTCAATTGATTGAAGGAACTGATCCAGATGATGAAGCCTTAAAGGCCCTAGCTACATATGATCCTGAATAAAAAACCATTTCTATTGATGAAGCTAGGATTTTGGTTAAATCCAATGGAATGCTATTGGTGCTAGGGTGGGATTTAACCTCAGCATTCATTATAGACCAAATAAGGAAATAACTAGAGGGTAGTTTTTCATATGAGGCCCAGATAGGAGAAATAATAATAGGGTGTGGTTATGACTCTAAATCCAAAGACTTGAAAATGTGGTCTCTTGCCCCCAGGACTTAGAAGCCTTCTCTTGTTAGCATTGAAGAGAAGATGGAAGGAAACAAGATCATTTGGACAATCCAAAATACCAGTGACCTTGAGGTGTCAAAATAAGTGACTCATTTTTCTCACCTAAATGAGGCCAAGACTGCTCAGTTGTCAAATAGATATGGGAAGCTATTTGATGAGGCCATTCTTTTGGCTAAGGACAGAGAGAAGGGATTCATGAAGATCAAAGTGCTGGAGGATGAGCTTGAGGAAATGAAGGTTAAGCTTGAAGAGGCATCTAAAGTAGCTCCTCCTCTAGTCCTAGAAATTGAGGCTATGGTGCTACTAGAGGTAGGAGTACCTGATGTGGAAGAAGATAAGGCAGATAAAGACAAGATAGATGTAGCCTTGAATGCCTTATCTGGCATCTTGAAACATAGGTTTGACATAATAAAGGGGAAGATGGACTCTATCCATAGTTCATACCTGATGTTGCAAAAGGTGAATGGAAATGTTAAAGATGCTATGGAAACCTTATAGCCTTTGTTCGGCATATGGTTCGGTAGGGGGGCCTTTTTGAGAAACTTGAAATGATGTAGGCACATAGGCCGAACATCCCATAATCAATTGGTGAAGTGCAAGAAAATATTGAGCGTATCAGTATAACCTAGGCCTTTTTCAAGGGCAAATCCAATCAGGTCAAGGAAAAGATGGAGATGTTCAGCCCTGATTTCAACAAGTATCTACCTCAAATTTACAATGATAATGGTAACATCATGGATGTTGAGGAGTGGAAATTAGGTGTGGATCAGTTGGTGACTAGGCAAGAGGCCTTCCTTAATGATGATGACACCTTAGACATGGGTAGGTTCAACAATATTCTGGATGATATTTTTAAAGTTGAGAATGATTGCACCAGGTTTGTTGTTGATACTAAGGCCATAAATGATTCAAGATGGGATAAGCTGGTAAATTTTCTATAGAGCTTGAAGGTGTACACCTGGCCTACCAAGGAAGAATTTGTAGCATGGCACAGAAGTACAAAACCCAAGAAGAAGAAGCTAGCTGCCATTGATTTAGAGGCAATGGAAGAAGAGTGAGTCACACATGGCACCTAATCCTTGAGCACATAGAGAGTAACTACCATAAAAATAATAATGTATGTTAGCCGGTAGGTAGTCATTATTCACATAACAAATTTTAGTAGTTACTTTAAATATCTATAGACGAAGGTGCCACCTGTGAAAATTCACTATGATTGGAAACAAATTTTTGGTTTTATTTTCCTCTTTCATTCATGATGTAATGTATTTTTTCTTTTAGTGGTTGTCACTGTCCTAGCCATTTGAAGCTTAATGCATCCTTTCCTTGAGGATTCCAAGATGGCTAGTGTATATATTGCAAGTTTTTTGTTTTGTAAAGGGTGGTGAAATACATTTGTAAAGAGATTTTTTGCATGAGTGCTTTGTTCTAAGAATTTCTATCTTTGAATGTACTGATATAGGAAAAATATTAATGAAAATATACTAAAATTCCTTTGCATATTTTTTTGTCTTCATGTATGAATCTTGAGTTATTTGTGTATTAAATTTGTAAGGCATCTTTGATACATCATTTACAAGGTAGATAGTGAAGTTAAACTTAAGTTTCTTTCAAGGGAAGGGTAAATCTTAAGGGCGATTTCAAGGAATTCATAGTTTATGAAGGAATCTGATGACAATATAGGAAAATGAGAGGATGATTTTTGAGGCATCCCATCTGGATTTTGGGGTATTTAATTTGAGGGATTTTCTGTAGATGTATGTTTTTGACTCTTATGCCCTAGGATTTAGCACTGCTCTTTGCTTGAATTACATTTCTCACCATAAACAATATAAAACAAAAATCTATCTTAAGTCTACATTGAATGAAATAAATGTTAGCATCTGTATCAAGTATATTGATAACTGTTGTGATTCTTTGAAGAATTGAATCTAACAGGTATACCCTCCTAAGCTTGAAGCTCGAAGTGAAGAAGGATTTCAATCCTTAATAGCTTAGTGTTTAATGTTGTTAGATGCATCTATTGGGACCATAAGAGTTATGTGTCAAGGTTTTATGATTTATATTCATCATCTACAATCTTAAGCACTAGCAGATCCATCCTTCTTATTAATGAAGATGACTAGTGCACCCAAAGGTGAGACACTAGGAAAAATGTGTCCTTTCTCTAAAATATCCTCTAGATGAATCTTGAGCTCATTAATCTTATTGGTAGTCATCCTGTATGATGCTCTGGAAACTATTTCAGCTCTTGGTACAAGATCTATATGGAAGTCAACTTCTCTACATGGAGATATACTAGGTAGCTTGAAAGGAAACACATTTGCAAATTCTTGGAGAATAGGATAATCATCTAGAGATGGTTCCTTCTCCTCCTCTTCTTCCTTATCAATGATAATGATGGAAAATAAATGGCAACTTTTTTGCATGATCCACTTAAGTTGCATAGAGGAGATCATACAAAGAGATATAGGTCTTTGAATCTATGAGATCAATGTAGAAGTGCCATGATCATCTACGTACTCAACAATTTTCTAATAGAAATCCATCTTGGCTCTATAGGCATAAATAAAATCCATGTCAAGAACAATGCCATAAGATCCTAGAGGTGTAATATGGAGGTATGCCATTTTAGTCATATCACCAATATAAATTTGGAAATACTTAACCGTAGACTTTACTGATGCTCTAGTCTTTGATGCTAACTCAACCTCCCAACTGATATCCTGTCTAGTTGCCACTACCCCACAATGCTCCACAACCAAAGGATAAATGAATGGATTAGTAGCTCTTGAACCAAATAGGATGGTAATTATAATACCACTAACGATACCTATAGCCTCTATTACTATGGCCTCATGCTCTTCCTAGCAGTTATCTACCACTATAAATACCCTATGAGACTTACCCATGTCCCCAAATAGAGGCTCTAGTGCTTCCATATGCCAACTACCTATCATATGACCCTATGGATAATATATAGCTATGTGCCCCATGGAACCACATGCCTAACAAGGTCCACATGTACAAGTTTAAACTCCCTATGGCCTAGAGTAATATTGTCCCCTAGTCATACTAGATCCACTAAACCCACCCCTAGTGGATTGTTGAGTCCAAGATAGAAGTGTATCTAGAATATATGTTTTTTGATCTCTCCTAGGACCCCATGACTACTACTTCTTAGGCTTAGAGCCCTAATGTCCACATGGTGACATTTTCCTCTAATTCTACTGAGACTGCTTCTAAGGGTGAGGGTTCTTATAAGACCCTGATGAATTTTTATGATTACCCTTCCAGTGGTTTTTATGAAACCTAAATGAGAATAGTGTGGGGTTACGGTTCTGAGACTAATCTCATGTATCTTGTGAAATTTTTTTAATCTCCTTTTCTATCAATTCCTTCTCCATAATAACTTGAAGGCTCCCTGGAGCTGCCATGTGTACCAGTCCTGATATCATATCATTCAGTCCCTTGAAAATGTGGTTAACTAGAAACTTATCATTCTTCACATAATCCACATAGGGTAGAAGCTCAAGGAAATATATCTCATATTTCAATATGGCGAGTCCCCTCTTTTGAAGATCATGGAACTCATCAATGTAGTGCTTCCTAAATTTTTTTGATAAGTACATATCTCTGAACCTCTCCAAAAAAGTGCTCCAAGTTCTAACCATCCAATGGTTACTCCTTGTGCTATCTTCCACCAATAATGATCTCCAAGATCCTTTCAATCAACTTCTCCTCCAAGGTATATTTGACTTCTATAAGATTCACAACTCCTAAGACCAATTTAGGCTCTCAAATCAATAGGCTTCTTCACTAGAACTCCTCTCTAGAACCCCAAACCCTAGCTTAGGATATTATCACACATCACTTACACACTTGAATACATTAATTAATCTTCAAAAGTCATTAGGAACCCTCCCCATAATTTTGGATACTTCCTTAGGTCTTTTAGTACAAAATTTACTAGGAGGCCTAATTGGCTCAATTCCTAGTAGGTCTATTTTGATTGATTTTGGCTTAGTGCTCCCAAAATTCCAAAACACCCTCATATAAGACCTTGAAAATATTAAAGGTATCCAATAACCCTTACCAAATCCAAAGTTTAGACTCCTGGTTACACCCACAACCCCATTTGTTAGCAGGCCCTAGTTTTAAGCCTATTAATTAGGCCTCTAGACCAGTCTAGATCAATTGCCTTCAAATTGATCTCCAAACTTCTCTCCACCTTCTCCCACCTTGTGATTCTTCAAGTAATCACATTAGGGCATCCACACATGCTGTTGAGTTCCTTCATCAATATCATGGGAGCTCGAACCAGTGCCTTCTAGACCCTGTCCTAGCTCACCTGCTCTCAATAGTCAGCCATAGGGATTCCATCCTAGCCTATAAATCTTAGTGCAAAAACAAAAATGAAAGAATAAAAATTATGTAAAGAATCTAACCTTCCATCCCCTATGGTTTCAGCCATTTCCACTAGTGGATGCTCAGGTTAGAGCCATTTCAAGCATAAAAGTCCTGCAAATTGGCTTTACAGACTAGTGGCTTGAAATGCTTGCCAAACTTTATTAACCTAGCCTACAAACAAAAAAAATCAATTCATAATGGATATAAATCACTACTCTAAATTTTGATTGGTTTTGATCACCTTGTTCAATCTGTGCAGGCCGTACAAAGCATAAAGAAACCCTGCAAATAGTGAGAACTATATCATAACATCCATACAGAAAGTTCTAAATTATGAAATTCAAACTAAAAATTCATTAGCCTTTGAAATCCATCAATCTCATGCTCATATATTGAGCATGAGTGGTTACAACCACCTTAACTTCCATTTGAGAAACTTTTCAAAAAGTTGCAAAAGTTGCTCAAGCAACTTTGCAAAGTTGCTAGCAACTTTTTGCCAAAGAGTGTTATTTGTCCTTTTAGACCAACTCAAAGACTTGGAATGAATCCTAAGTCATAAATTAATAAATTTAAGGTTCTAAGGCCTTTCTTAGACCATTTCTACCAAAAACTAATTCTTTGAGACTCTTTAGGCCATTTAGACCAAATGGACCACTAACTCATCATGAGCTCATTTGGCTCTTACAATCACAACATGGATTCATCATAATGAATCTTATTCTAACTCACCCAAACTCCTAACACAACCTTAAACACTCACTAACTAAACCAAAATGTCAGGGGGTGGAGGTTCTCTACACCATACTCCCTTGGGACAAAGAACTCAAGTCCCTTGAGTTAGGAGGTCTTCAATGGTGAATCCATGCTGCAAGAGATCTAGCTATGTCATCGATATAGCTTCAACATCAGGTAAACCCTACCATTTAACTAGATAATCCTTATAGGTGCCTTTCCTTTTCTTTTTTATCACCTTAGTATCCAAGATAATCTCCAACTTCAGTGGGATTGGCCTTGGCAAATATTTAACCCAATCATCATCTCCCAAATCTGAAGGAGTAGTTGGACCCATGGCTAGAGATGGTACCTTATAGGGACACAAATCACACACATTGAAAATGGGTGAAATGCCCATATCAGGTGGCAATTCCACTTCATAAGCATTCTTGCCATACTTGTGCAAGATCTTCAAGGGTCCTATCTTCTTCATGAGCAACTTGGTAGGCTGAACCTTGGGTAATCTCTCCTTCCTGAGATAGGCAAGGACTAGATCCCCTACCTTGAATTAAAAATCCTTTCTAGACTGATATGCTCTAGCTTTGTACTTGTCTCCCTATTTTTGCAAGGTCCATTTGACATGCTCATGTAGCTATTTCATCTTCTCTGCAAATGTCTCTCCTTGAACACTCCTCTTATCCTACAAAATGAGATCTCTCAACTCTAGGATTCCCCTAAGATGAGTCCCATAGACTATCTCAAAGGGGATTTTACCAGTACTCCTATTAATGGAGTCATTATTGGAAAATTTTTCCTACCCTATGATGTGATCCCATGACTGTCCATGTTGCTTAGTTAAGCATCTTAGCAAGTTCCCTAGTGATCTTTTCACTACCTCCATTTGGCCATCTGATTGTAGATGGTAGGTTGAAGAGAAGGATACATTTTTACCTAACATATTCCATAGGGTCCTTCAAAAGTGGCCCACAAAATTTCTATCTCAGTCACTTACTATGTTTAGTGGCAATCCATGGATTCTAACAATATCTCTAAAAAATAGTCCTGCAATTTGTGAAGCATCATTGGTTTTCTTGCATGGTATGAAGTGTTCCATCTTGCTAAAATGGTCCACCACAACAAATACACTATCATGTCCCCTAGGTGTCTTTGGAAACCCCAAAACAAAGTCCATACTCAAGCACTCCCAAGGCCTTTGAGGTATGGATAGAGGTTGGTACAGTCCACTATCACTGCTCTATCATTTAGCCCTTTGATAGATCTAACCTTGTTCCACAAAATTCCTAACATCTGATTGCACTTTAGGCCAATAATAATGCCCATTCACTTGCTCTAGTGTCCTATCCACTCCAAAGTGGCCTTCCAAACTTCCTTGGTGCTTCTCCTTCACTATGTTTTCCCTCATTTAGCATTGAGGTATACACATGAGGCGTCCTTTGAATAATAGTCCTTCCTATAGTATATACTTAGTAAATTCCACCTTGAATCCCTATCTAAACCTTTCACATACCTCATAGGCATCCTTGAAATCTTTGTCCTCTTTGTAGAGACCTTTCAAGTCTTCCATAATCACAGTTTGTAACTGAATTTCTTGAATAGATAGGACTCTTCTACTAAGAGAATCACAACCTTATTACTAACTCCCTTCTTATGCTTGATCACAAAGGTGTAGGCTTGCAAAGACTCACCCCATTTAAGATGTCTTTGGTTCAACTTATCTTTCCCATTCAAGAAGCTAAGGGCATGATTGTCTGTATAGACCACAAATTCCCTTGATAGGAGATAATGTCTCCACTTTTTAAGGGCTTGCGCCATTGCATATAACTCCAAATCATAGGTGGAGTAATTTTGTTTAGCCTCATTGAACTTCTCAGAGAAGAATGCCATAGGATGTCCCTCTTGGCTTACCACTGATCCAATGGCTAGCTTTCTAGCATCACATTCCACCACAAACAACTGATTAAAATCAGAGAAACTTAAGGTAGGTAGTTCTACAATCCTCTTCTTCAACATCTCAAACCCCTTATCAGCTACCTTTGTCTATCTGAATTGACATTTGATTCCACCCTTAATGGTGTTGAGGATAGGTGCACACACATGACTAAAAATCCTCACAAAATTCCTATAGTAGGATGCAAAACCATGAAAAATTCTAACATCCCCTATGGACTTAGGTGTAGGCCAATCCAATATTGACTTGACTTTATCAGGATCCATCTTCATGCAGCCATTAGCAACCACAAAACCAAGGTAAACTAGTTTAGTTTTCATGAACTCACACTTATCCTAATTGATCATCAACTTCTCTTTATGCAGCCTCCTCAAGACCTGCTCCAAATGCTCCATGTGCTTCTCCTTAGACCTGCTAAAAATCATAATGTCATCAAGATAAACTATTACAAAGTTACCAATAAATTCTGCCAATACTTCATTCATGAGCCTCATGAATGTGCTAGGGGTATTGGTTAAACCAAAGGGCATCACAAGAAACTCATACAACCCTTAATTTTTCTTGAAGGCTATCTTCCATTCATCACCAGGCCTAACTCTGATTTGATGGTAGCCTGACTTCAAATCCACCTTGGAGAAGTAACATGAACCTCCCAAATTATCTAACAAGTCCTTAATTCTTGGCATTGGAAATCTATACCTAATGGTAATCTTGTTGATGACCCTTTTATCAGTGCACATACTCCATGTACCTCCCTTATTTGGTGGAAGGATAGTAGGTACAACATAGGGGCTCAAACTCTTCCTTATCAGTCCCTTATCCAAAAAATATTAAATCTTCTTGGCTATCTCTGCATTTTGGCTTGGTGTCATCTTATATACTACCTTGTTTGGCATATTTTCTCTAGGAATGAGGTCTATTTGATGGCTTATCTCCCTCATGGGTGGAAATGCAATTGGAAACCAATTGTCCACTATCTCATGATACTTTTCCAACAATGTTTGTACCTCTGGTGGTATGCTGACATTTTCCTTAGCCCCCTCTTTTGGCTTCACTATCATTGCACAATAGATCTCTTTCTCCTTCTTCATAACCTTAAGAAACTCTTTCCCACTCAAAAGCATAGCACTAGCCCCTAAATGCTTCTCCTCATTAGGTTCCTGCAATGGATCCATTTAAATTTTTTGTCCTAACTTGGTGATTACATAGCCATTCATCTCACCATCATGCATGGCTTTCACATCATATTGCCATGGGCATCCTAGAAGGTGACATGCATCCATGGGAAATATGTCACATAGGACCTTGTCCTTGTATTATCCTATCTCAAACTCCACAATAGTTTGCTCATCAATAACTGTTTGCTGTCCCTTATTGAGCCATGATACCTTGTAGGGAGTGGTATGAGGTATCCTCCTAACCTTTAGCTTATCAACCATCTCTATGGATACTATGTTCTCAATGGACCCAGAGTCCACTATCACCTTGGATATCTTACCATGAGACCTACAAGTAGTTTTGAATAGGCTCTTCCTTTGAGGTGGCTCCATGGTGCTAGGAACCTTCAATAATGTCCTTCCCAACATGAGATTCTCTCCATCCAATACTGGCCTTGCCTTGGAGATAGGTGAAGTGATACTTTGGGTGTCCTCTTCTTGCACCAACTGATTCCTGCTCTCTCCCATTGATGATGAAGAACCTTTTGTAGGACATCTACCCATGGTATGTCCCACTTGATTGTAATTATAGCATCTACCAGTGAAGACTGAATTAGTTCTCTCTTGTGACTAAAACCTACCTCTTGGTGGCCCTCTTCCTCTATATCCTCCTCTTTGGAATGAACTCCTATATTGATTTCCTCCATTGCCATTAGTAGGTGGTGTCTCTTCCACCCTATTTGAGCTTTTTCCTCTACCAAAAGTACCTTTGCCTCTAAATCCTTTGTTATTGTTGTTACCTCTGCCTCTTTGTTGGAGATCATTTCCACTCCTCTTCCTAGCCTCCTCCTTTGCTCTCAAGGCTAACTAAAATCATTTGTGCATATTATCAGGAGCTATCATGCTGATTTCATCTTGGATCCCTTGTCTCAATCCATTGAGATACCTTGCTACCTTGTCTACCTCTTCTTCCTACCTTCTTTCTCTTAGACTTAGCTTATTGAACTCCTTAGTGTAGGTGCCAACTAATAACTCCCTTTGTCTCAGATTCTGTAGCCTTTGATACATTTGTATCTCATAATCAATAGGCAAGAATTGTGCCCTCAACCTAATTTTCATCCTTTCCCATGAAACTATCTTCTTCTTCCCATTATCTATCCTATCATCCTACATCATGTTCCACCACACCAATGTAGATCCCTTGAGTCTAGATTTGGCATAGGTGACTCTCTTTTCCTCTGCCATTTCCTTGTAATAAAATTGATTATCTATGGCCTCTAGCCAATCCAACAACTCCTCACCATTCAAACTACCACTATAGTAAGGTATGTGTTCCATGATATCCTTTTTGATGGATTTGAATGCATAAAAGAACACCTTTTCTTTATCATCAACTATTTCTTTACCTTTTCTAGATGTCTAGCCTATTTGACTTTCATTTTCATCTTCACTCTCATCACCCCATTCAGTGATTCTCTTCCCTTTTGATTATGACAGATTGGCCTTTGCCAATAGCTCTTGGACCTAGTCCACTATGGCACCCCTACTCATTTAATTTGGAGGCATTTTGTCAAACTTTTGACTCTCCTCCCCTTTAGACATACACAACCTTCAAGAAATTCCCACTGTTATACCACTTTGATGTAGAGAGTTTTGGTTCTAGTCTTTCCTCCAAGCTTCTAGCCTCTTCTAACCATCCAATGGTTACTCCTTATTATATATTACCACAATGTGGATCTCCAATATCCTTTCAATCAATTTCTCCTCCAAGGTATAGTTGACTTCTAGAAGATTCACAACTCCTAAGACCAATTTAGGCCCTCAAATCACTAGGCTTCTTCACTAGAACTCCTCTCTAGAACCCAAAACCCTAGCTTAGGATCTTCTCACACATCACTTCCACTCTTGACTAAGTTAATTAATCTTAAAAAGTCATTAGGAACCCTTCCCCACTATTCTAGATACTTCCTTACGTCTTTTAGTACCAAATTTACTAGGAGGCCTAATTGGCTCAATTCCTAGTAGGTCTATTTTGACTGATTTTGGCTTAGTGCTCCCAAAATCCCCAAAAAACCTCATAGAATACCTTGAAAATATTAAATTTATCCACTAAACCTTACCAAATCCAAAGTTTAGACTCCTGGTTACACCCACAACCCCATTTGTTAGCAGGCCCTAATTTTAAGCCTATTAATTAGGCCTCCAGACCAGTCTAGATCAATTGCCTTCAAATTGATCTCCAAACTTCTCTCCACCTTCTCTCACATTGTGATTCTTCAAGGAAAAAACATTAGGGAATCCACACATGCCACTGAGTTCCTTCATCAAGATCATGGGTGCTCAAACTAGTACCTTCTAGACCCTGTCCTGGCTCACCTTCTCTCAACAGTCAGCAATAGGGCTTCCATCCTAGCCTAGAAATCTTGGTGCCACAACAAAAATGAAAGAATAAACCTTATGTAAAGACTCTAACCTTCCATCCCCTATGGTTTCAGCCATTTCCACCAGTGGATGCTCAGGTTAGAGCCATTTCAAGCATATAGGTCCTGCAAATTGGCTTTACAGAATAGTGGATTGAAATTCTTGCCAAAATTTATTAACCTAGCCTAGAAAAAAAAAATCAACGTAGAATGGAGATAAATCACTACTCTAAACTTTCATGGGTTTTGATCACCCTGTTCAATCCGTACAAGCCGTACAAAGCATAAAGAAACCCTGCAAATAGTGAGAACTATATCATAACATCCATACAGAAAGTTCTAAATTATGAAATTCAAACTAAAACTTCATTAGAATTTGACATCCATCGATCTCATGCTCATATACTGAGCATGAGTGGTTACAACCACCTTAACTTCCATTTTAGCAACTTTTCAAAAAGTTGCAAAAGTTGCTAGCAACTTTTTGTCAAAGAGTGCCATTTGGCCTTTTAGACCAACTAAAAGACTAGGAATGACTCCTAATTCCTAAATTAGGACATTTAAGGTTCTAATACTTTTCTTAGACCATTTCTACCAAAAACTAACTCTTTGAGACTCTTTAGGCCATTTAGACCAAATGGACCACTAACTCATCCTGAGCTCATTTGGCTCTTACAATCACAACATGGATTCATCCTAATGAATCTGATTATAACTCACCCAAACTCCTAAAACAACCTTAAACACTCACTAACTAAACCAAAATGGGGGGTGGAGGTGCTCTGCACTACTAAATAACTAGTTTACTCTTATATTCCTCTCATCTCCACCAAGTAGAGGCAGTCCCTCTCATAAAATAAATTACAACATGTTCCTTTAGATTTCTCTCATATGGACACAATCCAAAGCACCAATCTAAACTCAAAATCCATGCCTCAGCCTCTATGCCATTGGTAGATCCTAAAAAGATTGGTGGTTGAAGGCGAAGTAGTTCTCTAATTTGATCTCTTGGATCTCATGGTGCTATCTCTATAACCCCTAGCTCTATATCTTATGGTGGCTCTGGCATGTGAATGGACTCACTCTCATATTCAACTTGGCCCTCAACACGGCTAGGAGGAGGGCTACTAGTCTTCTCTCTAGCTGTTGACCTATATCTCTCTTTATCCTGTTGTTATGTCCATTGATCCACTAGTGGTAGCCTACCCTGAATTATTCCAATAAGATCCTATAATGCATTTAGAATGTCCTAGTTTGGGTTTGGTGGTTGTTTAGGAGGGGGTTCCTAATTCCCTCCTAGAATCATTGTGTCCTACTCAACATCCTCTCATGCCAAGCGAGCACGTCTAGGGCATCTCCCACGTCTGTGAGATTTTTGCATAGTAGGAGGCATCCTACTAGTTTAATTAAATTTTTTATGAGAAACGTAATGGTTTAAGGTTCCTAGTGTTGAAACAAAGCTTTGATACCAAAATGTCATGCCCAAAATCTAGGGCAAAAACACACCATTTTTTTTAACACGTGAAAGTTTACCAATGTGTTGCATGTCTACTAAGTTTATAAGAGGAGTTGCAACATTTTCAAAATGATTAAATCATATAGGTAACCACATAGAATAAATTGAAGTTGAGAAATAACATTAGTTAGGTTTTAAATATTTAAATCTGATTAATTTCATCTTACTTAAGAGACATTTAATAATGACTTTTAGTGATTAAATGATTATTAATTAATCCTTGTATTATCTTGCTTTATAAATCTCACTTTTTCCCCTAGGGAAGTAATAATAAATTTTTATTATTTAAATTTGAATATTGCAACGATATTAATAGCATAATTACACTTCCCTTTCTTAAATTTAAAAAGGCACTTAATAATAATAAAATAATATTTAATAATTTAATGGTTTTCCATTAACGATCTAATCAATGCCTTTTTATGTTCTCTAATGTATGCTAGTTTAAATGTCACATTGAGAATCAATAATGAAGTATCTTAATTTAATTTTTGTCACATTTTAATTATAGCCACGTAGAGCTTATATTTTAATCAATTATTCAATTACTACATATATCACTACTAAATCTGTTTAAATTAAAGCGTCAAATTATAACATTTATTTAATATCCTAAAATTTCATATTGATTAGTTCACCAAAATTAACCATTATGCATAGTTGACATATCTTAAATATAATTAAGTTTTTATATATATTCATACATTCATGTATGTCTTTATAATAACCTCATGTGGTTTATTTATTTAGTGAGGTTATATATGGTCCCTCTAATTTTCTAATTTACCTCAAAAAGTCAAACCAACACTAGCGGCATCGGCTATCCAGCGGCATCGGCTATATGGTTGGATGTATGCTATGGCACAGTATTTCATGCCTGCACGACTCAACTAACAGTAAGCCCAATGCATTTACTATTTCTGTTGTTGTACATCACTGACTCTGTGCACATAATTATTAATTTTTTAACTTTACAAAGTTTTAGAAATATATTAAAAGTTTAAATAAATAGAATGAATATAAAATATTATAGTATAATCTTTTTTCATTTGCTAATATTATTATATTTTAATATAATATTTATCTTCATTTGTTAATCTTTTGTATATTATGTTAAATTGTTAATATCTATTATTAATTATATATATTTACTTTTAATAATTATTATAATTTAACAAATTTATAAAATAACTTGTATTATATTATTATTAATTAAAATAAATAATATATTTAATATGTTATAATATAGTTTTATATTATAGTTAAATTAAATATATAATTATACTTTTGTCAAAATATAGTTTATTTGGACTTCAAAAATAATTACAAACTTATATTTGATTCTAAGACTAAATAATTTTTAACATTCATTGAATAAAATAAAAATATTTATTTTCCTAAACTATTAAAAACTTTGACCTTAATTTTTACCATTAGCTCAATGCCCCACATACATGAATTATATTTACTCTAAGAGCTTCCAACAAGGATGATTTAAACTCACTTTTAAATTATAAAGATTTTACACTTACTGATTTTCTATTTGTTGGAATGTATTTTTTTATGTATTTAATAATTTATTTTTATTTTATTTTTAATTTCTTATTTATTAGATTATAAAATAAAATAATAAATATATTAAAAGTTAAACATATATTCACAAAATTTTAATAATAAATTATATATTAACTTTTCAAAATTTTAATTTTATATTAATTATATAATTATATGACAATATATAATTTATAATTAAAAAATTTAGAGATATATATTATATGAAAATTTTAATATTATTATTTTTTAACTTATATATATTTTTCATAAATATGATTATTTTTAAAATTATATATTTAACAATTTTAAATAATAAGTTCTAATTTTTTCTTCTTATTTATTTAAATTATTAAAAATATTTAAATATATAATTAAAAATAAGTATATTTGTAAAAACTTGTTATTATTTATCTACATATTTATTTTTGGTGTTATTAATTTTTCTTATATAACATATATTCTACAATTACTAAATTTTATATTTTTATATTATAATATAATTAATATCAATAAAATTTAAAAGGATAGCCCACAAGGGTAGGTGAGTTGGCTTGAGACTGTGGGTGGACGACTCATGGTCTTGGGTTCGACTCCCTCCCGGGTTTAAATGGGTAAGATTAAAAGATTAAAATTATTAAAAAACCAATCTAATATAATATAAGATACATCCAACATATAGAAAATAAATTATTAAAAAATGTTAAATATATAATTTTATAAATAATTATCTTTATTAAAAACTTACTATTATATGTCTATATATTTTATTTTAAAAGTTAAATAATAACACTAAAATTTGACTTATTTAAAGAAATTTAATATAAAATTTATTATTAAGATTGTAAATATATATTGAGCTTTTATTATATTTATTTAGTATTTGCAGAACGTTAAGTAAAATTATTTGAATCAATTATAATTATTAAATGCAATAATTTGTTATAAATTGATATTTTGAAAAGTTGAAGTACAATTTTTTTACTTTATAATTTAGAAAAATAAATTATCTTATAAAATACTTGCCACTACTTTTTATTATTTTATTATATAATCAAATAAATATGAAACTAAAAAAATTACTTAACAACTAAAATGAAGAATTACACTTTGTAAAGTTTTTCAAACTATACAAATTCACTAGTTGAGATCCTATATTTAGTACCATGCATTGGATATATGCAATTTGTTTTTAATTAAAGTTTAGTTATAAAATATAAAGATAAAATAATTAAAATAAAAAAGTTTGAAGTTTAATTTTTTTAAATTTATTTTTACTTAATAAATTATATATATTCATTATCTATTAGGTATATAATATGTATATGTATAATTTATTAAGTAAAAATAAATTAAAAAATTATAAACTTTAAACTTTAAAATTTTAATTATTTTGTCTTACATTCTAAATGACCAAACAAAATTATGTGAAATTTTTTTTACAATTTTAAAATAATTTATTTTTTATTTTTTAGTTTGGTAAAATAATGAATTAAAATGTTAATAAATCTTAATTTTTAATAATATTTATTTATTTAAAAAATTTATTATATTAATTATTATTATATTATAACATTTAATTTAATGATTTAAATGATATAAAAAATAAATGATATTAAAAATTAAACTACATTTATTTAAATCATTACATTAAATGTTATAATATAATAAAAAAATTAAATATATAAATATTATTAAAATGAGGTTTTATTAATATTTTTATTTTCTATTTTACTAAACTTAAAAATAAAAAATAAAATATTTTTAAAATTGTAAAACTAATTCTCATGATATTTTTTTGGCCATTTACAATATAAGCATAAGATAATTACAATAAAAAAATAAAATTTAAATTTAAATTTTTAAATTTATTTTTACTTAATAAATTTTATATTTTTAAATTTAAGTTTTTAATTTTATTTTTACTTCAAACTTTCTAATTTTAATTATTTTATTCTTATATTTTAATATAACTATCACTAAACCGTAATTAAAAATAAACTGTGTAAAATTTAGAAGCGTTTGAAAAAAAAACTAAGTGTGCACCGTGCTTAAATATGCTTTTTGGTTTTATTTGCATACTGCGTTTGAAAAAAAAACCTAAGTGTCCACCTTCGTTAAATCCGTTAGTTTTCTCTCATGCTATCAAATCTGTCAAATCCGTCAGTGTGCGGTAGGAGTACGGTAAAACATCCATGGGCATCTAGCCATATTGAATGATATGGCTGGATAGCCGTCGCCAACACTTGCTAAGAGAATAAATTTTTATTATATAACTTGATAGACTTATTATTTTGGAAATTAAATTTCCACCCCTTTTGAAATTTTCAAGGGGATTTCAAAATAAAAATATTTAATTCATTTTTATGTCTAATCCTATTTAGGGTTTTCTATGAAAACTAAATGAGATGCTCTCTCTCTCTCTCTCTCTCTCTCACACACACATTTACATTCCAAACCCTAACTCAAAATTAGGGTTAAAGCATACATTTTATACCTCTTCTCTTGTATCTCTATTTTGTTTGTATGTGTGTGTGCGTGCACATGGAAGAAATAGAGGGGAAGGTCTACGTGTAGGTATAACCCCTAAAAAATAAACATTTGATTTTTGGGAGGGGGCTGTGTATGACCTCCTCCCATGGTGGTTGATCGGTGGCTCCCTTTGTGGGAGTGTCATGATTGAGCCGTCATGGCGGCCACCGTGATAGTGGCCATGGCCACTGGCTGTGGTGCCACCAATGTGTTGGAATTATGGAAAGATGTATACTGAGAGGGGAGGGGTGAATCATTATCCTTAAAACTTTTCAAAGTAAACCTTGTAAATGTCAACTTCAATAATCGACTGTATAAATTCCATTCAACATACATTCAATAGTATAAATGAAATGTAAATGCATGAAAGTAAATCAATAAAATATTCATGAAACGTCAATACACATTGACACATGTATTTGATATGACTAAAAACCCTTGTTAGAAGGTAAAAATTGTGGTGGGGATGAAACCCAAAAACCTTCACTTCTACAGAAATAAAGTTGTCAGTTAAGGCTTACAAGAATGATCACTTGTAGTGATATTACCCTATTAGGAGTAACAAAAAGATCAGCTAGATCTACCCTGTTAAAGGATTTTAGCAACACAATATATGTGTGCACTTGGTTAAGAGATTTAAATAAGAACAGTTAAGTCCACTCTGTTAGGAGATTTTGAATCTACTACAATTGTTAGAGAGTAACAATAATATATGACCTGTATGTAATACAACTCAAATTATTAATTTAAGATCCTTTAAATACAATAAATATATCACATTGCTATGATGAGTATATCCTTTTGAAGTGCTTGATATCCTTATAACTGTTCTATTAAATTGAATACTTCATTCGAAATCCTTCTATCAAAACCCTGTCTGAACTTCAAATGTCCTTGAGTGCGACTACTTCACGATGATACTTGTCAAAATGACATCTTTACAATTTTATATCAAACTATCCTTAACCCAATTAGGGTTTTGCAATATCTTAGAAAACCTAAGATCAATGATTCACAAAAATAATCTAGATCATCATTACATAGGAATCATCATTCATTAAATGATTATATCTGTAATAAATATTCATCTCGATCTTGGTAAACCATTTTCTTACTCAGAAAAAAGTTGTTCACCTTGAAGAATGTTCCATTCCAAACTTTTATGTGAACTTTGGATTACTTGGTAAATATTGTCTCTCGGTCTCAGTTATTACTAGTGCTCGATAATCCTATGTACTCGGTAACTATTACATTCGGTGATCTCTCTGCTCAGTGACTACTATGTATTGATAACCAACTGAACTATCTTCTTGTGTTTACCGACTATACAACTGAATACTAATGACAAAATCTAATCCATTTAGGAGTAACATTCTCCCCCTTTGGCATTTGTATGAAAAACTTATATGTAGGAGGAGGAGGAGAAGGAGAAGGAGAAGGAGAAGGAGAAGGAGAACGAGATGGAGGAGGAAGAGGAGGAGGAGGAGGAGGAGGAGGAGGAGGATAATGTTACTCCTCTTCTTCCTCTTCCTCTTCTTCCTCTTCTTCCTCTTCTTCTTCCTCTTCCTCTTCCTCTTCTTCTTATTCTTCTTCCTCTTCCTCTTCCTCTTCCTCATCTTCCTCTTCCTCTTCCTCTTCCTCTTCTTCTTCTTCTTCTCTTGCACACTAGATGGAGGAGATGGTGCAATATAAATTTGAGCCTTGTTCTTGGGATCTACCTTTGGTGACATAGTGAGTTTGATTTCCTCCTTATTTTTCCTGGTAATTGATTTTGCAATCTATGGTGTAGGGGCTTGTGTCCTTGTGTTGGTGGTAGAAGTGTCTACCATTAACTCTATTTGTGCTTGATCATTCTCTTCCTTTTTAGTGGTCTCCTTACCCACTTCCTCACCCTTTTCTTCATTTGTATATGTTACCTTCTTGTGTGGAGTGCTATTATTTTGTGCTTCATTAGCTATCTCAATAGCTTGTACTAGTATAGGAAGATTTCCCGGTACCATTGCTTGGGATACCTTAGTTTCTTCTTCTTCACGAAGGTTCTCGGTAGCTCCGGTGATGGTTTCATCTTCTTTATCCTGATCATCAGGGTTGCATTCTATTATGTCTTTTATTATTATTTGTTCATCCATTACAATGTCAGCATTTTTGGAATTCCTTCCATTACAATGTCAGCAGTAGCTATGGATTCTTCTTTATTGGTTTCTTCCTCGGGCTTCTCAGTATCTGAGATGTGAATGGTCTCATCATCAACATTAATCGGCTTTCCTGCTTGTATGCTCGATTGATGATCCTTGGTAATAACATGCTCAGATGGACTGAGGAGTTTTGTCCAAATGTTCTTACTCTCATTTTCTACCTCTTACAATTTTCCTTGTAATATTTTGAATGCTCGATTCTTCATAAAGGACTTATTTTCATGTTGTTTTAATGATGCATCAATTTTATCAACAAAATAGTTAGATTTTACCATAATTAATTACCTCTCTCTCATTCTCTTCTCAGTTGTGAGCACATAAGTATATCTAGAAGAAACTTTGTCATATAAATCTTTGGGTATGCTGCTAGCAAATTAACCTGGAACTATTTTAAATGTTATCATCATACTTATTATTGCTTCTTCAAGGTTGTCCTTCACCTTAATGCTTAGTTGAGGATACCTTTAAAGTTTCAGTGAACTAAGCCTTCCAATAGTCCTTATTATTTATGCTACCTCATTAATAGTTTGAGTTCTTGTATTCACCACAACTTAGAATTTACCTATGTCTTCCTCATCTGAATCTTTTTCATCTTTTTCTCTTATCAGTTTTCTTCTTTGCTTTGGTTTGGGGAGCTTTGTGGTGGCCTTTTCTTTCCTTTTCTAATATGTACAAGTTAGTGTAGGCCTAATTATTTTTGCAACACCTTTCTTCAAAAGTGGTGAACTAGTAGTTTCCAATCTAGTTCTAGACCTAACCTATTTACCTTTCCCTTTATCAGCCTTAGGTGGCTCTTCTTGATAATGTTCTTTTGACTCGGTGGCCTTTCATTTATGTCTTCACTGAATGGTGTCTGATCCTTGGTTTCTTCTTCAACCAGTTCCTCAATGTCTTCATCTGTGACACCAAATGTTTTCTTAAGGTTTTTAACCATTTTCTCCTTTTTCCTACCCATCTTCTCAACTACAAGTCCCATCTTGATTCTGGACTTGGCTTCCTCAAATGTTCCAAACCTTTTAGCCTTCTTATCTTTGGGCTCGACAAGTAAATCCTTTCTAGCTTTTGTGGTTACATCTATGTCAATCTCATAGTCCATGGGTGGCAGCCAAGCTATTCTTGGCTCTACGACTTTAATAAGGGTGGTGTCAGTATCCACTACAAAATAGATATCATTCTTGAATTTCTCTACCAACTGTGTTGGTATCTGTAGACACCTATAATCCCTTTGCAAAATAAAAATATTTTATTTTGCAAAAACCCCTGATGACATCATCATTAATTAATTAGTTTTTATTGTCACTATCCCTTATCCTATTTTAATTAAAGACTTTTATTTAAAAAATACCTCCCAAAAGCATTTAAATCCAATTTGAATGATTCTCCCTCCAATTTATTAATTAATATTTAATAAATTGTGTCACAATCCTTAAATAAATTAAGTATTTATTTAAACCCTAAAACCTTAGAAAATTCTAGAAAACCCTAAACCTACTTAGATGGTGATTCCTAACCCGCTTAGTCTAAACTCTCATCCTTTTCCTTCTAGTCAAATCCCTCATTAATGAGCCTTACATGCTCATTAATGGCTCCTTACACCCTCATTAATGGATCTTACAACCTCTTAATGAAGCCTATGTCTCCTCTTCCACCATTTTACCCTAGCACACTTCCCTAGTGTTTCTCACACGTGTTAGCAACCCTTAACCCTTATCTCTTTGACCATACCTCTAACCATACCCCAAACTCTACCCCTGATCATAAATGATTCGACATCTCATTAAATGAGATTTTTATCAATATTTAATTATAATGAACTTTCAAGTTTAGGTTGTCCGTTCAACTTCTAATGGGAATGCAAATGTAATGACCTTTCAACTTCAAATGAAGATTTATAAAGAGACTGAAGCCAAATTCAAGGGTAGAAAGAAATGGAGACACATCTTGTTTGCTAAGATTGCTATCAGATCTTATGGAGTTCATGGGCATACATCTCATCCATGGGATTTCCCAATGAGTTTATGGGCACACATCTCATTCACGAGATAACCCAACTCTTATAGAGTTCGAGGGCACACATCTCATTCATGGGATAGCCCAACTTCTATGAACTCGACATACAACTCATTTACGAGTTTGTCCAAGTAGATTGATTAACGAGCATCCATCTCACTTATAAGATTGTCCAAAAATTGTACCAGATTCTCAGAATTATGAATGAAGAAATTTTTAAAAATTGTTTATTGTGTATTTACAATACCAATGTTTCTTCTTTCGGTATTGTCCTCTGAATTGAAAAAATAATTCAGATCAGTGGTATCAGAGCCAAGTTCGATCACTTTAAATGTGTCTATAATCAGATTTAGCCCAAAATGAAGAGGTTGAAACACCAAGGGCCGCAGATATGGTCTTTCTCTATGTGGGTTTCATAGCTCATAGCACAGCTAGAGAAAAAGCCTGCTGCTTTGTGCAGTTCATATGTGCTGTTTTGCGCCATTAATGCTGGAATATCAGTGATCAGTGAAGTCGGTGGAGCAAGGGTTGGTGTGATTAGGCCTATTTTTGAACTAATCAGGATTTCAATGCTTGTTGTTTTGTTGTGGTTGCTGCTCGTTTCAATGATATTATAACCAAACCTCTTATTGAGGGTGCTTTGGAAGCTTTTAGAAGACATTCTGTTAGAGAAGAAGATATTGATGTGATTTGGGTGCCAGGAATCTTTGAGATCCCCTTGGTTGCACAAACTGTGGCAAAGTCAGGGAAGTATCATGCAGTGATATGCATTGGTGCTGTGGTAAGAGGTGCTACTACACACTATGAAGCTGTGGCAAATTTTGCATCATCAGGAGTACTTTTAGCTGCTCTTAATTTAGGTGTACCATGCATATTTGGTGTCCTAACCTACGATACAATAGAACAGGCCATGGACAGAGCTGGTGGTAAAGTTGGAAACAAGGCGATGGCAGCATCGGTAGCATGTGCACAGGCATTCTTGTCTTGTATTTCCATGACAAAAGGATCTAACAGGTTATCCACCAGTATCTCTGCAAGGCATTCTTTGAAAACATTCAATTCCCCAAAGATTCAAGCTACTCCACTACAGTCAGTTTCTATCAGCAATGCAAAACATTGGAGAAAATCTAATACATTGAGTGTCTATTATGTGGCACCTGCTAAGGAGATCAATTATGCGGTGCAGAAGAGCAAGCTCAACTACACTCTTGCTCTAGGAGTCGGGCTTCCTGATCAAGAAGAGGAAGAGTCGCATAGCTATGATGGATTTTCTAGCGGAGAGGAGAAAATTGACAAATTCATAGCCATGGTGGAAGAGGAAGCTTAGCCATCAAATATCATGTATGGAAATGGTGAAAGCAACGGCCAATCTGCTACAAAAATGTGCGTCAACTGCAAGACTGTCAAGACTCCTCTCTGGAGAAATGACCCGCAGGGTCCCAAGATGCTCTGTAATGCATGTGGAATCAAGTATAAGAAGATGGGAAAATGTCAGTCAAGTAACGGTGACCACCCATCTTCCCCCTCTACACCGCCCATTTCACCGTCCTGCAAGAATAAGATCCATGGCAAGTGTAAAAGAGAGAGATATATTTATTCTGTGGTGCAGTCAGAGGTTATGCTCCTCTTCTTGTAATAAAAAATTCACACACTCATTTGCAATTTCAGCTACCCAATATAGAGGAGCGCTCTAAAAAAAAAAATTTCATGAAAGAATTATGACTTTGGAAAATCATTGCTTCATTTGGAAGATGGTTGGGCAATGGGGCCCATTGCCTTCTAAGGAAGGAGGAATGATCAGAAATGATTTGACATCTCATTAAATGAGATTTTTATCAATATTTAATTATAATGAACTTTCAAGTTTAGGTTTCCCATTCAACTTCTAATGGGAATGCAAATGTAATGACCTTTCAACTTCAAATGAAGATTTATAAAGAGATTGAAGCCAAATTCAAGGGCAGAAAGAAATGGAGACATATCTTGTTTGTTGAGATTGCTATCAGATCTTATGGAGTTCATGGGCATACATCTCATCCATGGGATTGCCCAATGATTTTAAGGGCACACATCTCATTCACGAGATAACCCAACTCTTATAGAGTTCGAGGGCACACATCTCATTCACGGGATAGCCCAACTTCTATGAACTCGACATACAACTCATTTATGAGTTTGTCCAAGTAGATTGATTAATGAGCATCCATCTCACTTATAAGATTGTCCAAAAATTGTACCAGATTCTCAGAATTATGAATGAAGAAATTTTTAAAAATTGTTTATTGTGTATTTACAATACCAATGTTTCTTCTTTCGGTATTGTCCTCTGAATTGACAAAATAATTCAGATCAACCCCTAACCTTGACTCTAACCCTAACTCCATTTTCTAATCCAAGCCCTTCCTCAAATCCTATAAATAATCTCCATTCCAAGAGAAAATCACCAATTCACCTATTTCATATTTAGCATTGTTATCATGCTCATTTACATCTAGACTTAGCTTAAATTCTAATATTGTTATAATTAACTCATTTCTATGCTTTCATGACTCATGCTAGCTTAGCTTAATGGATTAACATAGCTTGTTTCTTTTCTTTTCATATAATTTTCATCATATCACACTTATATCTAGTTAAAATCAAGTTATCATAAGCATTCATAGCTCAAATCTGCATTCTACCTTCATTTGGTTCCTTGGGGCTCTAGGGGCAAATTAGGTTCACCATACCTGATTCTATGCCACTATGGGGTATCCATGGTCCCTAAATGATACTAAACCTTCCTAAAAAACATTGGGGACATGGTCCTATTGTTTTGAGAGTACACCAACATCCCTAATCTAAGAGAACATTAAACGGTGATAGGGTACACCCGTTTAAGCTCTATTTGAGGTGTCTTGCAAATAGATTTACTATATGTTTAGTATTGTATCATCAGAAAATGGAAGCACTTCTATTTAGGACTGGTTTAGCCCTTTGAGTAAGTGGTTTTGGGTCATGTAAAATGCATTAAATGGGTCTTTGACTTGGATTTGTCTTTTTCCCCTGTTCTACCCCATTTTCCACTTCTTTTCTGCATAATTCTGGCATCCTAAATTGAAATTATAAGATTCTTGACCTTAGGGTCAAGGTCGACCTCAATCTTAACCTAGGTCAGGGTCGACCTCGACCCTGACCTAGATCAAGGTCGACCTCGACCTTGACCCAAGGTCCAAATTTCAAAATCCCAAAGTTTTCGAATGTTGAGTTTTAGAAAGATTTATTTCCCACTTTCGGGTCAACTGTTTTGGGCTTCGAAATAGTAAAATATTAAATTATATTTAATTTAGGCCCATTTCTAGGGGTAAAGGTTTAAATGGGAATTTAATTCTCATATGTAGGCCTCTCTAGAAGTTTGTGCCCTAGACTAGTATAAAAGGAAGCCTTCCTCTCTCATTTCAATCCATCAATCCTCCATCAATTACAAGCAACCAAGAAAAATAAAGCAATCAAGAAGCAATCAAGAAGGAGAAGGTAATCATTCAAGCATTCAAGATCCAATTCATCAAGGAGATCCATTGGTAGCCATTGAAGGATTCAATCTCTATGGAGCCCTCTTGTTGAAGATTTCTACATCCACATCCATTCAAGCTTCTTCCTATTCTAAGATCCATTCAAGATTGATGTTGAAGATCTAAAGAAAATTGATTGGAGACATCCTACATCCAATTCTACATTCATTTAGAGCATCCATACTTGTGGATTCAAGGATTCAAATCCTCCATAAGGGTTTCAACATAGGCAAGGTCAATTGTTCCATTTACTTTGTTTATGACTGCAATTTCAATTCAATTTCAAGGTTAATTCATAAATTGGGGTTTGACTAAGGAAAACCCCTCCCCCAAAAAAAATGAAACCATTTTTATTGTAGGAATAGGTATGGAACAATGAATTACAGTGCATATATGAGTACCCTTTTCAGCAAAATTTTAGGATCTGTGAATAGATTTTCCGTTGGAACAGTGCAGGTCAAGGTTGACATAAAGGGGTAAGATTGTGCCCTAAGGCAAGATTGTACCCCTATATTTGGGTTAAGGTCAACCTTTCTCAGAAAAGAATTTTTTTTTTGGGTTTTGTAGATCTCACAGTTTTCATTTTAGGAGTATGATAATCAAAAGTTTCTGAGACTGTTTGACAGGGGTTTCAATAGATTCTTTTTCAGAGGTAAGTACTTTCATTTCTTCATTTCAATATTAGTCTTCTAGATTTACTTTTCATATCATTAGAATTTCATGTATGTGTTAAATATTGGTTTAGGGTCTCTTTTTTGTGCAAACCCCATTGTTCTAGACCCCATCCATATTTTATATAATACATTTTGGTGAACTTGTTTTACGAAAACTCTTTCTTTTTGGTGTAAGATTTCCCTTTTTATTATCTTGTGTATTCACCTTCACTATACATTTTGGTGAACCCGACTTACGACAACTCTTTCTTTTTGGTGTTATATTTCCCTTTGTATTATCTTGTGTGTTCACCTTCATTATACATTTTGGTGAACCCATTTTACGACAACTCTTTCTTTTTGGTGTAAATTTCCCTTTTTATTATCTTGTGTGTTCACCTTCACTATACATTTTGGTGAACCCAATAAGCTTACCCCCTATCTTTTGTGAAATTAGATGTCGTATTGTGTTTTTGGTGTTCAATTTCCTTTTCATGCTTATAAATTTCATTTGAATGCATTTGGATATATCTAGATCTATTTTCTATGCATTTCTTTATTTGTTATCATGTTGCACAAGTTGTTTCAAGTATTTTTCAAGTTCTTTATTGATAGGGATGATAATCCTCCTATTTGGGATGAACCTTTGGATTTTGATGTTGATTACTCTCTTCCTCATGAAACCATTTTGAATGATTCTACTTTTTGGGATGAACCCTTGGACAAAGACATTTGTTTATCCCCTCCTTGTGAATAAGCTTTGATACAAGAGGGTGATTTATTAATGGATGATATATTCATACATGATGGTGACTCTTCTTCTAAAACACACTCCCCTTATGTAGACATTTTAGCTCAAGAAGATGACATTATAGATGCTTTACCTCCATTTGGGATTCCTTCTAGTGATGAGGCATTAGCGGAGAATGATATGAATTCCCTTAATTATCTCCCTCTTAGTGATGATCTTTTGGAGAATCAAGATCCTACTTCATCTCCTCCTAGGATGTATTCTTTTCTTCCTTCTTATGAATCTGTTTGTAGTGTTGAGACAACTAACATGGTTTATCCAGAACCCTTGTTGACTATCAAAGGTTTTCCTCGCATTACTATCAAAGGTAAACCTATGGAGTCTTTAGAGTCTTTCAATGATCAATATTCAATAGCTCACACCTATCATACAAGGAATAACCCTCAACCTAATCCTGTGGTTTCTACTTCTTTACCACCTTCTCAACCCATTCTTCCTCCTCTATCCCATCTTCCTAGCAAGGAGTATGATTTGATAAACCAATTGTGCAATACCCCTACCAAGATTTATTTATGGGAGCTTCTTCAAACTTCACATATCTACTATGAATCTTTTCAAAAATCTCTAGCAACTCTTCCCACTCCACCTCCTAATCAAGAGAACATCAATACCTTCTTATAGTGCATGCATGCTACCCCGGGTCCTCCTAACATTGTATTTACTCAAAAGGATTTACCTTCTAAAGAAATTCAGAATCAATATGATGCTCTTATGGTTGTTGTTACTATCAATAAGAGTATCATTCATAGGACCTTGATTGATAATGGATCTAGGCTTAATTTTTGTAGCATGGACATGCTCAAAGAGATTAAAGCCGATATTTCAACTATTCAACCTGACAATGTTCCTATACATGGCTTTGATAACATTGCTAAGAACACTTTGGGCATCATTACCTTACCTATCAAAGTAGGTCTGGTCATCCTAAATACTCCTTTTCATGTTATGCCTGGACCTCTTAATTATAACCTTCTTTTGGGTAGACCTTGGTTGCCTGAGATGCATGTTGTTCCTTCCACCCTTCACCATAAAGTCAAGTTTATTCATAACAACATGATGTATACACTTCATGCGGATGATGTGCCAAATCCTTGTTTGAATATTCAAACCTACAATACTCCTACTCCTAATAGTAATCCTTCTTCCTCTAATGCTCTTCCTGGTGATGATTTGGGAACCTTGGATTTTAATCCTACCTTTATTGGAGAGTATAAGGTTTCTGATCTTGATTTTATGAAGCAAAAAAGAGAGTTTGAAAAATGGGATTTTGCTTCTACTTCTAATGCCCTTCGTAATAACTTTATTGCTGCTTCTACCCATTATGAATCTGTCAAACCTACTAATGATGGCATAGTGACTACTGAAGTTCCATTGACTCTTGCTGATATGGTTTCTTGTTATGGTCCTGGTTATCATTAGCTAGTTAAAAAAGGATTCAATGGTCAAGGATGTGGTAAGCATAAATAGGGAATTCAAATGCCCTTAGGGCCTATTTGGTAGCGGGAATAAGGAAATGATGGATTTGATCAAATGCTGGAAATGCTCAAATCATGGATTTGATAATCCGATTTTTCATTTCTAGAATATGTTTGGGCCGTTTGGTTCCACTTTTTGAAACTGGAATTGGAATTTGAGTATGATTTTTTTTTTGAAATTTTTTGAATTGTTTTAATGTTTTTGAATTTAATAATTCATTTTTATTAATGGAATTGAATTTAAAATGGAATCATAGACCATTTTTGGCAGCCAAAGTTGGTGGCAGGAAACCAAGTTACAATCACTGCAACCAAAATTTTAAAAAAAATCGACAAAAAATTTGGAAAATAAATTCAAGAAAAAATTCAAAAAAAAAAAAAAATTAATTTTAAAAAAAAAATTTGTCAAAAAATTTGGCAAAAAATTTGATTTTTTTTCTCAAAAATTTGAAAAAATAACAAAGTTACAAACCACCCAGACAAATAAAAAATAAATTAAATCCCTCCCCACACAAATAAAAAATTAAAAAATAAGTTTAGACATGAAAAATTAAAAAATTTCCTTTCCCCGATTCAAATTCCAATTCCACCTTTTCAGATGGAAGATGTAAATGCTAATTTTTGACAAAATGAGCATTTACATATTCCTATTCTATTTTCATATTACACTCCCAAACTGAGGATTTGACAAAATCAGAAATAACAAATGCCAATTCCAGGCTAATTCCCGCTACCAAATGGGCCCTTATAGAATGGGGGGCATGAGCATTCTTATGGATTGGGATTTAATCCTCAACAACAAATCAATGTTAACAACATCTCAAATAACACTTCAAAACATGATGAACCTATGAAGGAATTTGACCAAGAAGTTCTTTTGCCTAAACTCCTTCATGCTAAGATGATTACTAGACATAAACGCAAAAAGAAACATAGTCCACACTTGAAGACTCTTCCTTTTTGTTTGTATCATATATTTCATGATCACTCCACTAATTAATGTCAAGCTTTACATTATAAGATTTGGCAGCTCATTGATAGTAAGGTTATTTATATATCATGTGGCAATGAGTTGTATTTCAATCCTATTTTCTCTAAATAACATTTATGTTCCTATTATGGAGCTCCACATTATGTAAACAATGTTAGCCTAATCCTTAGGGGATCATTGTCTTGTATAGTGTTGTGAGCAATATAATAGGTCCCCTTCCATCCTTTTTCTTATGCTTGGGGGGCAAGGATACCATCTCTTTCTTTTCTGTCTTTCTGGGATCCACTTTTCCCTCGGTTAAGTAGTATCTATCTATTATGTGATAGCCAATCATACATGAAAATTTTGGTTTGCATTGAGGATCTCTATCCTTGATCATATCCTATTTCCTTGTTTGACATTCGGTTTCCATGGTTGATAAATCTCCCACCTTGGAAGCTTCATAGTGTGTTGTCCCTCACAAGGGTTACTTTTCCCCTTCTTGCATGATATCTCTTTGCATTCGTCCCTTCCATGGCCTCATAGGATTTGTGACCTTCTTGGCTTGGACTGGGTGTTCTCTATGGATATTGTCTTGATGTTGAAGAAGGCTTTATCCTTGTTCTTTTCTTTCCATAACATGTCAAAATAGTAGGTATTTTTCCATCTTAAGGAGGGGGGCATATATACGGCCTCCCTCATTCTATATTATGCATTTTTGTTCTAACCTTTTATTTTGCAACATGCTAAATCCTCGGAAGGTGATGCACATAAGTTGCTAAGTCTTGAAGAGACATGTATTTTCAATTTCAAATATGCTAAATCCTTGGAGGGTAACACACATAAGTTGCTAAATCCTGAAGAGATGCACATTTTACAAATGTATTCTGTGGTGATATGAGGATATGGATCCATGGGTACTTCATAAAAGACATTAGAAGATGCACTATATACATGCACAAAGCCGCCAGAAGGTGCACAACTTTATGGGGTGACTATCAAGTGCTTTCTTGGTGGGCCATCCTATCCTTTTTGTGGTTCACAGTGAGATACACACATCTTATTGGGCGAGCTAGCCACTCCTCTCTTCCCTTTTCTCTCTTTTTTCTAGTGATGTCTCTCTTATTGTAATCTTGGGGTTGACAAAGACTTGAGTCCCTGGGGGCTTGATGATTGCTTTGTCCCTTTGATTCCAATAAGATTGTCTTTTTCTTTGTGATCTCCTTTACCAAGAGTTTGCATCAAGTCCATACTCTTGCTAAAGTGGGGGCTAAATATCATCAGAAAATGGAAGTACTTCCATTTAGGACTAGTTTAGCCCTTCGAGTAAGTGGTTTGGGGTCATGTCAAATGCCTTGAATGGGTCTTTGACTTGGATCTGGATTTTTCCCTTGTTCTACCCCCTTTTCCACTTCTTTTTTGCATAATTCTGGCATCTTGAATTGAAAATTTGAGATTCTTAACCTCAGGGTCAAGGTCAACCTCAACCTTGACCTAGGTCAAGGTCAACCTTGACCCTGACCTAGGTCAAGGTCAACCTTGACCCTGACCTAGGTCAAGGTCAACCTTGACCCTGACCTAGGTCAAGGTCAACCTTGACCCTGACCTAGGTCAAGGTCACCTTGACCTTGACCCAGGGTCCAAATTTCAAAATCCCAAAGTTTTCAGATGTCAGGTTTCAGAATGATTTATTTCCCACTTCCCGATCGGCTGTTTCACGCTTTGAAATGGTAAAATCTTAAATTATACTTAATTTAGGCCCATTTCTAGGGGTAAAGGTTTAAATGAGAATTTAATTCTCATATGTAGGCCTCTCTAGGAGTTTGTGCCCTAGACTAGTATAAAAGGAAGCCTTCCTCTCTCATTTCAATCCATCAATCCTCGATTAATTACAAGCAACCAAGCGAAATCAAGCAATCAAGAAGCAAGAAGGAAGGAGAAGGAAATCATTCAATAATTCAAGATCCAATTCATCAAGGAGATCCATTGGTAGCCATTGAAGGATTCAATCTCTATGGAGCCCTCTTGTTGAAGATTTCTACATCCACATCTATTCAAGCTTCTTCCTATTCCAAGATCCATTCAAGATTGGTGTTGAAGATCTAAAGACAATTGATTGGATACATCCTACATCCAATTCTTCATTCATTTGGAGCATCGATACTTGTGGATTCAAGGATTTGAATCCTCCATAAGGGTTTCAACATAGGCAAGGTCAATTGTTCCATTTACTTTGTTTATGATTGCAATTTCAATTCAATTTCAAGGTTAATTCCTAAATTTGGGTTTGACTAAGGAAAACCCCTCCCCCCAACAAACAAAACCATTTTTCTTGCAAGAACAGGTATGGAACAATGAATTACAGTGTGGATATGAGTACCGTTTTCAACAAACTTTCAGGATCCGTGAACATATTTTCCATCAAAATAGTGTACGTTAAGGTCGACACAAAGGGGCAAGATTATACCCCTATATTTGGGTCAAGGTAAACCTTTCTTAGAAAAGAAAAAGATTTCTGGGTTTTGTAGATCTCACAGTTTCGATTTAAGGTTGCAAAAATCAACAATTTCTAAGACTGTTTGACAGGGTTTTCAATAGATTCTTTTTTAGAGGGAAGTATTTTCATTTCTTCATTTCAATATTAGTCTTCTAGATTTACTTTCTATATCATTAGAATTTTAGGTATGTGTTAAATATTGGTTTAGGGTCTCTTTTTTGTGCAAACCCCCATTGTTCTAGATCCCATCCATATTTTACATCTTACAAGTATATGCTTCTTAGGATAATGTTTTAATGTCTACGCATGTTCCAAACATGTTAGGTTTTCATTGATCACATTTTGGCATGCCCAGTGGGACCCCACCATGCTCTTGAGATTGCATTTTTAGGGTTTTTAAACCAAAAGACTCACTTTTTTGAAGCATCCTTAACATCCCTGGCTGTAGAGTCATATGACATTCCTTCACTAGCATGAAGTATCATATGGGAACCCCCCAAGTGTTGTATGGGGACATGTATATTTTCGTTTGAGCCATTTTGCATGTATTTCAAGCCTTTTCCCACCTCCTCGCACCAATTGCCATATGGGTACTTATGTATTGTCATTTGGGTGCTTATGTAATTTTGTACGACACATAAAATTAAAAAAATCCTTGGTCTACATTATCGTATGGGAAACAGAGGGCTTGTGTGAAGGCCTAAACTTGATTTTTATTAGGTTTTAGGGCTCATTTGGGGCTCCTAGTGACCCTAAGCTTCAAACTTGTAAGTTATAACCCCATGCTCTTTTAGGTACCCATTGGAGGAAAGAAGATCACCAAAACACCAAAATCCTTAAGGCTCATTAACTATATTGCATGTTTAGGAACTAAAAAACTTCATTTCTTGGGCTTAAAAAGAACTTTTTATACAAACTGGAGTGCTTAAAGAAAATAATCTGCATGTCTTTCCTAAACATTTCCTAATCAATCCTAAAGGGATAAAACTCACTCTTGATGCTTTTTTTTTCCTAATAAGAATTTCTTTCATCCAAACTTAAGTGATTTAAGGTTTTATGCAATCTAGGAACACTTCAAGTTTTGAGTTCTTAAAAAGGACTAAATCTGCATGTCTTTCCTAAGTAGTTCCTAATCAATCCTAATCCATCATAAAGGCTCCTAAATCAATATCGATGCATTATTATTGGCTAAAATAAACTTCATTTGCAAAATCTTGAGTGTTTTTAAGGTTTTATGCATTCCTAAGGCAATCTAGGAATACCTCATTTTGGCTTTAAAAGTGAATCTTAAAACAAAAAATCTTGAATGACCCTAAAGAAATGAACCAAAGTAAAAAATCAAAATCTTTTCATTTGAGTCCTAAGAAAACACAATCTTGAATGCACAAAGTGAAAACAAAGAAACTTTATTTCATGTCAAAGTTCAATTTGGGATCCTAAAAGACAAACTCAATCTTGAATGAAAAAGGGTAAAAAAATTGCAACATCTTTTTCAAAGAGATTTCTAATTTTCTTTCAAAGAATGAACAAATAAAAAAGCTAAACATGTGTGTTTGCAAGTCTTGGTTTTAAAAAACACTTAATCAATTTGAAAATAAACTCTCTTTGAGATGCTTCTAGGATTTTTCTTTCAATTCCACAAAATCCTATTTAGACTAAGTGATGTAAAGAAAACTGAACTAGGACAAGTTCATTTGTTCTACTTCTAGCGAGGCCTGTCCAAAGAGAAAAGTGCTTCCTCTTTGGAGAACAACCTCAAACTGGTACTTCCACAATTGATATAAAAATAAAGCATTGAGAAAACTCTTGCTTCATCCCATTAAGCTAGGGTGATGTGTGTTGATGGTAGCCTGAGGTAGGTGAATATCCCTACTATTTTGACATGGTCAACTAGGCTCTTAAGTGAGTCACACACGTACAAACTGATTGGGAGGAAACCACATACCAAATCAGACACCTATTAATTAGTGGCTTCTTGATCTACTCGCAAAGGTATCAAAATATTTGTGCAAGCACCGATCCAAGTGGTTTCTCGGATCACCTAAAGATTACTCACCATCTATATTCATTTTTGGGATACCAAGTTGTGGAAAAAGGTTTGGATACTAGCTTGTCTCTAGGTAGTTCTTTCTTGAAGTATTTTCAAAGTTCCAACCTCAGTGCAAAACATCTATTAGAACATACACATTCTCCAAGAACATTATCCAAAATCAGTGGTCATCATTTTCTTGTATCCCACAAAGTTTCTTTATCCTTTGTTGGGATTTATTTCAGAATATTTCTTGAGTCTTTTTGTCCTTTTCTATTGGAGACAAATCAAAACTGGAAGCCAAATTGGAAACCTATCAAAAAAGATCAAGTCATTTAGAAGCATTGATTCAATCCGATTGCCAAAAACTTCCAAGCTATATTCAATTTGATCAAGCATAAGAAAGACAAACTGACCAATTCTTGAGTCCATCAAAAGAAGAAGATTGCAGAAAGAGACTTAAAAAATCATCAACCCTTTCTAAAGGAAACCTAAGCATAAACCAAGCATCAAGAGAAACTGGACAATGTGGGTTATAATGCAAGAGTGAAACAATTTGCACCCCAATTCCAAGTGAATCATTGCTTTGTCAACCTAGAGAGTGAGGAATAGTTCAGCCTCTCACATATCCATCATTCATTTAGAATCCCACATCCTATCTCGGCATCCTTGCATCCTAGATCATCCTTAGTTGTATCATTGAATCATCATCCATCCTTAGTCATATCTCTATCATTTTCTTGGTTGCATTCTTGCATCATAGGTCATCTCCCTAGATTTCATCCTAGATCATCCTTGCATATTAAGTTATCCTCTAGAAATAAACATCATTTGGTCATCCTGTATCATCCTTGCATTAGTAATCCAAAATCAAAATCCTTGTCTCATCCCATCATCCAACATCCCAAAATAGAATCTAATGTCCTCGAACCAAATCTTGTTATCTAAATCCTAACACTTCATGTCATATCCTTTGAGTTGCTTCAAATCCTTATCTTAAATAATAAATTGTTGGAATTAGGAGAGATAGGTACTAAGAGGGGAGGGGTGAATCAGTGCCTTCAAAAACTTTACTTGTAAAACCTTTCAAATCTATAATTGTGTACTATGATAACCGATCAAAATAACTTGAATCTAATTGCATAAATCAATCATCTAGTTAACTTGAGTAAGTAAACACCATGAAATCAATATGACAATCACATAACACAAGTATTTTGGTAATGCAGAAACCCTTGTAAGAAGGTAAAAACTGCGGTGGGGATGACACCCACAAATTCTTCACTACTGCAGATAGAAAAGGTTTGCCTGTTAAGACTACAAGTTTTGGTCACTTCTGGTGATCTTACCCTATTAGGAGTAACATATTAGATTAGCTAGATCTACCTAGTTATAGGATTTTGACAACACTAATGAAGTGTGCACTCGGTTAAGAGATTTACATAAGATTGTTAAGTCTACTTTGTTAAGAGATTTTATCAAAAAACTCTATTACAATTTTCAGAAAGTAATAGGCAGTTATCTGCTAGTTGACAACTTAATTGTCTAAAATATATCAATAAATGCTCATAAAAATATCACCTTGACTATGATGATTCACTGCTCTATTCTACTCAGTAGTCTTCTCTGATTCTTCTCAATCTGATATCCTTTGTACTTTGTTCTACTCAGTAAACTGATTGACTTGAAGTTAGGCAATGTCTTCAAGTGCTCTGTGATTCATATATATTTTAGTTCACCAACCTCTCAAAATGATGTGAACATAAAAAATATATAGTGTTCTATTTTTCCGCTTTAGCAAAAATTAGGTTACAAAAATAATCATAACCCTAAGATCTACGGTGCAAAAATTAACCTAGATCAACTATTACAATAAGATAAACATTACATTTAATGAGTATCTTTTACAATAAATGCTCCTTGATCTTGGTAAACTATTTTATGATCTGTTGTAACCATTTGCATAGAAGAATGTGCCATTTTAGATTACTATGCCATTTTCTATGATCATCGGTAAACATTGTATAATCTGCTCAGTGTATACTGCAATGCTTGGTTTTTACTATCCATCAGTGTCAGTGTCACTGGTTCTCGGTAAACTATGTGATGCTCGATGTAAAGGCTTTACAGACTGCTCTGTCTTACTTCTGGTTACCGACCAACTCAATGTAAGTGACTGAACGACCTATTTAATATCATTTGATACTAATGACAACCTTAAATGCTCAATAGAGATTAACAAAAATCTCCACCCTTTGACTAAGCATTGTCTGGGGCATCCTATACTTGTCTGTGTAAGCCTCATCATCTTGAGCAAGAGATTGGTATGCATTGACAAGAATCCCATCTTTTGAAGATCATTAGTCTATCTTAGGTTGACAATCATATCCTCATTGATCCTACAGTAGGAAGCAACAACTCATTGCGCACATAAAAAATCTTCCATCATCTTCAATCCAGTCAGCTTCCCAGCATCCTTCAGTTCATCCAAATCCTTTCATCATATCCTTACATTTTCATAGCCTTATCCTATCCCTAGAGTTTTCTTAGAAGCATATTGCATCCATCCATCATCTCCATCTTCATCCTTGGATCTTCATTTCATGCCTGCCAAGACACGATCTAGGAAGAGAAGGAATATGGATCCCAACCTGACCACTAGTTCATCCAATCCCAACAATCCTACTAGTGTGATGGTGACCTATAATCCACAAACCCAATAAGTTGAGAATGTGTGGGAAGATCTAATTGAAACCCCCACATCATTCTCCATGGAAGCATTCATGAGCCATCTAGGGCATGCACAAATGGTAAGTGTGATCATTGATCAGAATCGACGAGCGATATTGGAAAAATTTTCAAAAGAATGCACTTCCATTCTACCATATCTCTAGCCCCTCATCCCCATAAAAACAATCCATATCCTAGCTGAAGCCTATACCCCCATCATCCAATAAATGCATGATCTTGACTTGCAAATATCTTAGGTAGCCTCATCCATCCCCCATCTCTTGCAAAGTAGCTTCGCAAGTCCCACACCATAAGAAAAAATGCAATCCACTCCTTTTCCATCATGGGAATGCCACCATCTTCTACATCATCTCAAGCCATCAGTTAGGCCCAATGCTTTGCACAAAACCAACCTCTAGCTCCCACGTAAGCTACCACATAAGTAGTTCCTCCACCTCCCACACAAGCTGCCATAAAAGTAGTTCCTCCACCTTTCATGATCCAAGAAGAATCATCCTTTCTGGGGGAAACACAATCATTCCCCTCTTTGACTCAGAAAGCTTCCACATCAATACCATCCTTTCAGAGGAAACACAACCGTTTCCCTCCTTCACTCAGCAAGCCTCCATATCAACACCATCCTTCCTGTGGGGAATGAAAGCACCTTCTTCCACCTCTCAACAAGGATTCACCCAAGAATACATTCCACCTCCACCTTTCATTTCTCACACACAAGCCCAAAAAACTGCCTTCACAACATGGATGCCCTTCATGGGACCTCAAAATCCACTATCTATATCCTAGAATCCCATCATCACTTTTGCATCTTATGCGTCACAACTCCCACCATGAACATGCTCTCGTTGGGGCCTCACCCAACCACAAATATAAGCCTTGGGTATACCAACCCAATCCCACACATCCATGACCGCAAACCAACAAGCCACTTTCCCTCAAGGAGTGTAACAACAACCATCACAACCTCCATCATCTTCATCTTTTCCTTCATATACAAACTATCTATCCATACCACCCACCAATTCTCAAATAGTTCCACCACCACAACAATAGATTTTTGCCCATCTTTCCAGCTACCTTATGCAACAACCACTCTACCCCTCAATAATGTAGGAATGCATCCTACCTACATTAACCAAGCCCAAAGCCAAGTGCACCAAGGTCAATCCCATAAACAAGATGCACCATTCTATCCTCCTCCTCCACATAAGAAATACTTCCTAGTGCAACAACAACAACATCCTATCATCCTGCAACAACAACATCCCATCATTCCCCCAAAAAAACAAGCAACTCCATATCTTCCATAACAATACACTCCCACACCTCAGTAGCAATATCCTCCCCAACAAGCATCACCCCAAAATCCATTTCAATATGCTTATCTTGTTGGGAAATCCCCTTATCCAACTCCACAATATCCTCCACAAAATCATCCATATTCACCAACACCATTAGATCCTTTCCTGATGGGAGTACCCACTCCAACACCAATCAACGCAGAATGAGAGGAAATGAAGAATGCTCTTAAGGAGCTTAGAGACAAAACTGAGAGAAAGGATTTCAAATTCAAAGAGGTTTGTCCCTATCCCTTTGACATATCTGTCATGCCAATATTTCTACGAGCAAAAACACACCAACTTTTTTTAAAAAAGGTTATAAGTTTAAGTTTAAGGTTTAAAGACTAAAGCTGAACGGTTAGAAATTGAGAGAGAGAGTTTACTCAATTGTGGGGAAACGTGGCAAGGGGGTAATAGATACTCCAACATCCCTTGCACGGAACAATGCCCAACACATTTCCAGGGCTAACTGCTAGGTTTTAATTTTAATCCAACTAAATGTCTATTCACTAATCACAAGGACATTAATATAATTAATGGCTTATAAATCTTACCTTAAAACAAGTGATTAACATATTAAATTAAACTATTGTAAGAACCTATTTCCTTAAAATATCAAATAAAAAATAATAAAAAAATAATAATCTAAACTAAATATAACTCTCTACAACATGTTTCCTTCATAGGGAATTAAATAATTTGGTTAACTATATTTATTTTCATTAGATAAATCCTACGGTTTTAAAATTTCCTTAGAAAGAGTTCAATAGAAAACTTCAAATGTCATTAGTTGTTTAGAACCCTTCAAAAATTTAGTCATTGCAAGTAAATTAAAAAAAACACCATTAAATATTAATGCTTTGACAATACTCTAAACATTGTTACCCATGAATAAATAATCCTTAGTTTTCATTTAATGGGTCCATTCAACCAAAAATAAATATATTGCCTCCAAATCAAAACTCAAAATTATACCCAAAAGAAAATAAAATTTGAAAGTTAGAAAAATAATCTCAAACAAATAACATCTTTACTAAACCTAATAAAAGAGGAGGGAAAAAAAAGGGTTTCAAAATGTGGGTTGACTTTCATCCTAACCCTAATTCAAAATTAGGGTTAGGGTGAAAATGATAGTTTCCAAAAAGTTTTCCCATTCTTCCCTCTTCCTTCCATCTCTCTCTTCCTCCCTTCTCCAAACCCTTGGCTAAATTTTTCACCATATTTTCTCCATTTTATTGCAGGTATGGAGCTTAAAGGGGGTTTGAGTAACAAGATTAAGATTTCAAAGAAGCAAATGTACATATACCCATGAATGCACATACATATATACACCCATTTTGATGTGTATACATATATACAATCATGTGTATATACCCCAAAGGAAACAACCCAAAAACATGCTAGAGCTGCCCTTATATGGTAAACCACTTTCCTTATTTCTTTCCCTTTTTTTTTGTTTAAAAAAAATACAAATCAATGCATGGGCACTGCCCTTTTTGTGTTTGTGATTTTTGAGCAAACCACAGCCATTTTTTTTTCTTTATTTTTTTTATAATTTAAATAGAAAATAATATATTGTAGGGGGGGAGCCGTGGCTCAACCCACATCCCCTTCGATTCACGTTGCCGCCAAACCGTGGCTCTACCATGACCGTGGCAACACAGTCACGGGCACCGCAGCTGCATTGCCACGGTCATGTTAAAGCCATGATCACAACAGTCGTTGTGGTTAGGGTTTGGGGGGGGGTTCGGGTAAGCCGACCCCCAATGTTTTTTTAATTTTTTTTTGTTTTTCCAATTTTTTTAAATTTAAATTTAATAAAAAAAGTAAAACATAACAATTTAGTATTGCAATATTTTTTTTAACAATATTTTTTTTATAGTAATTTTTTTTTCTTTAAAAAAAATAAAATGAAATTCAGCTAGATGTAGCTATACTTTTATTTAAAGCTAACAGCAAACTAACTCCTTTTTTTTATTTTAAATTTGTAGGTTTAATAGAATCTAGTAAAAAAAGAAAATACAATACTACAAATTTTATTTAATAATATCATTATGAACACATATTTTTTTTAAAGAAATAAATTAAACAAATTATACTAAATGCAAACTTGTTCTAAAATAGAATAGATCTCCTTTTAAACTGACAAAATCAATCCTTTTAATTGTTATGTGCATTAGTTATCCAGTTTTGTTTCAAATGCATAATTTATCCATTCTAGACAAAAAATTACAGAATAGTTACTTATACATTTTTTTTACAGCTTAGTACAATGCTAAAGTTTATCCTTAAAAAGAACTAAGCAAGGTAAAATACTATTTTGAACAATCATTCACTAAAATGCAGAATAGTTTAAAATATATCTTCTACTAGTTCTGCAACATAAATAAAAAGGCAAATCTAAAATTTGTTTAAATTTAAATTTGCAATAATATTTGTCCATTCAAGAAAGATTTTAAATCCTAAGTTCTCAAGCAACTCTATTGCAATAAGGATGCACTTTTCTTAAAGAAGATTTCAGACAAATATTGTGGTACAATGAAAATTTCAGAAGCTTTTCCTTTTCTATTAATTTCAGATTTTAAACAAACTTTAATAGTGAGCTTGTAACATAGATGATACCCTTAATTTTACAAGTATTCAAATACAAGAAAAGCATCTTTCTAATAACATAATAAGATATCAAAGTAGTTTTATACACAAGCTTGCACAATAACTATGAACTCAAGGGATCCTTAAGATCCCTTTACAATAAGGAAATTACTCCACATCTCATAAAAGAACCATTCCAACTTTGAGTCCATCCTCAAGTCTTTTTTTTTCTTCACCAAAGTAACATGGCTTCAAATCTTGCAATACAAACATGGAGAGACCATGGGATGCTCACCTCCCAACCAAGGCTTCTAAGAAGCCACCCCCGAGCTAGGGGAACCAACTCATAGATAGGGTTACAAACACACACAACCCAAACAACAACCACAAAATGTAAGGAAACATCAACACATAGACTCCCTTCCAAGGATTTCACAAGGGTCACCCAAGACCCATTTTTTTGGGGGTGAAGGTGGACCAAATACTCAAATGGGGAGATAGCCCAAATCCATAAAATACAATACAAGCCTTCACAAGGCATGAAATAACACATAGTATCCACTTCCATAAATAAAATCAACCACATTCCTTATGTGATGCAGGGGCATTCTTGGGTCCTTGGTGAATCTACCTGGTAGTGTGTTACTTGGCCAGTGTTACTTGGTTGCAGTCTTAACCGATGGTCTCAGTTATTGAAGAAAGCTCGATCGCTAAAGGAACTTGGTGAGACTTCTTGTGCTCAGTGGAACTGGAGCTTGGTAATGCCTGTGTTGCTCAATGTTGCTTGGCTTGGTTAGTTGTTTCACTGGCGCTCAGTTATTTCTTTGGCACTCGGTAGTTCTGGCTTACCGACTGGAGTTCTTGGTGATTTGGTTGGCCGACTTGGTGCATTTATTGTTGGTAGCTTTTTTTGGATTCTCCTATGTGGATTTGGAGGATGACATGTTGAATTTAATAATTATAAGGCTATTTGAGAGCCGACTTGTATTTCATTTAATATTTGTTTGTAGGAGTTATTTGTTTCATCCAGCTAACTTGTGGCTGATGATCAGTATTTATAGGATGTTTGGGTAGTTGTTTTAGGGAGGAAATTAGAGGTTCTGAGAGAAGATCTGGGGGTAGCAGATAAGTGAAGTTGTGGAAAAGATCCTGCAAGATCTTGCAGATCATATTGTTATTTGATAGTTTGTAATAGAAGAGCTAGTGGTTTCCATACTTGGAGACAAGGAGATTTCTTGGTGGCTTGCGACCACAAGTTCAAATCTTCCTTAGGGTTTCCATCAGTTGTTGATTTGTCTTAGAACTAAACTAGCTAGAGTTGTGTTGGATCTTGTTGATCTTGTTGAATTACTTGTTTTTTTTAATTGGCCCTAACCTGGAAGGCCTTACAATTGGGCATGTTAATGGAAAATATGTTTTGAAACATATCTTGTTGTGTTAGTTCCGCTATGTTGTTCTAAAGCTGCAAGGTTGGACTGTCCTTAATTGGATCCACCATCCTTGGACTGTGTCAAGTGGTATCAGAGCTAAGTTGATATTGTGGAGTGAAGGTTAACCTAGCAAGGCTGATATTGTGAAGTTAATCTTGTTGGTGAAGAGATTGTATGATCTGGGTTGTAGATCTATGGCACTAAACTTGTGGAATCTTGGCCTAGTTGTTTGTGCAAGGTGGCAAGATGATCTGACTGGCATAAAACTTGGAAGTTGTCACAAGGTGGTCGGTGTAGGGTTTGTTGCATAGGGTTTTTACTTATCTTTAAGGATGCCTCCAAGAAGATTGGACCCTAGAGTGATTTTAGATCTCTGTGATATTGTGGAATCAAGGATTACAAAGAAGGTGAAATCTGATTTCAGATCTGATATGGAGTTGATGAAGAATGACATGGTTACTAAGATAATGAGAGCTGTTGCTGGTGTACCTCAGAATGTTGGTACTGAAGATGGTTATGAGGAAGCTGCTAAATATTTTGAAGCTACTGGATCTAGTGGTGATGACTGGAGGGATAGATCTGGTGAAGATAAAACTTCTTGGTTCCATAGATCTGGAGCTTGGTTAAGTAATAGTTACTGAATGGAAGTCTCTACTTTCTCTGGTACTTTGAAACCTGATAACTTGATTGATTGGATTGTTGAACGTGATGATTTCTTTGAGCTGGAAGAAATTGAAGATCCTCTTTGGGTAAGATTGACATAGATAAAATTGAAAGGACATGCTACTCTTTGGTGGAAAGAATTACAAAGAGATAGAGAAGATGAAGGTGAAATGAAGATCAATCGGTGGAGGTTGATGGTGAATAAATTGAAAGCTAAGTTCATACTTGCTGACTATGAGCTTGAATTGTTTAAGAAGTTGTAGAATCTTAAATAGAAGGATCTGACTATTGAAGCTTATACTGAGGAGTTCTACAAGCTTACTATTCGGTCTGGACATAGAGAACTTGGTAAGGAAAAGCTAGCTTGGTATGTGAATGGTTTGAGATTCAATATTCAGGATGAGCTTGGTATGCTAAAGATTGATTCTATTGAAGATTCTTATCAGTATGCTCTGAAGGGAGAAGATAAGTTGAAGAGGAAACAACATGGTAATCCCCAAGGGAAGGAAAAGATTGATCACTCGATGAAGGATAAACCGACTGCAGAAGATGAATAGAAACCTATAGAACCGAAGAAGAAGACATGTAGAGTTATCTTTAAGGGAACTTGTTATAACTATGGTGAAGAAGGACACCATTCTTTTGAGTGTACATAGAATAAGCTTGGTGACCGAAGAACTGCTGTGGTGAATGAAAATGTTGAGAATGAACCTGAATTTGAGAACTTGCTAGTTTGGAGAAAATTGCTTGGTACAAAGGAGGAACCTTGTCAGAGGAGTAACTTGTTCAAGACTCGGTGCAAGTCTAGAGGTAAACTTTGTGAGCTTATTGTTGATAGTGGTAGTACTGATAACCTTGTTCCTGAGGACATAGTTTAGAAACTTGGTTTGAGTAGAATGAGATGTCCACATCCTTATAGGATTGGCTGGTTGTAAGATGATCATGCTCTGGAAGTAAGAGAACAATTCTTTATTAATGTTCAAATTGGCCAGTATAAGGATCTTGTGTTATGTCATATTGTGGAGATGAATAGTTGTCATATATTGCTCGGTAGACCTTGGCAATATGATTGCAGAGCTATGTATGATTGTGTGAAGAATGTGTTTACTATTGAGAAGAATGACATGAAGTTTTCCCTAATGCCTTTGCTAGATACAAAAATTGGTAGGAGAAGTCTGAGTATTGGTAGCCGCATTGAGTTGGTAGATCCTGAGAGAATGAATGATCATTTTGGAGAATAGACTTGTGTGTTATCAAGGAAGGAGTTGAAAAGATAGGGGAAGATGAAGTGGAAGAGTATGCAAAGTGAAAAGATGGAGGACATGTATGTGAAGAACCAGTTTGGGGTTTATGTGTTGAATCCTGGAAGATGTTCTTCTCACATATGAACATCTTTTCAAACCTGGGGTGTCTGATGTAGGGGAATTCTTGGGTCCTCAGTGATTCTGCATGGTAGTGTGTTACTTGGATGATGTTACTCAATTGCAGCCTTAATCAGTGGTCTTGGTTATTGAAGAAAGCTCGGTCACTGAAGGAACTCAGTGATACTTCTTGTGCTCGGTGGAACTAGAGCTCGGTAATGCCTGTGTTGCTCAATGTTTCTTGACTTGGTCGGTTGTTTAACTGGCACTTAGTTGTTTCTCTAGTGCTCAGTAGTTCTAGCTTATTGACTAGAGTTCTTGGTGATTTGGTTGGCTGACTTGGTACATTTATTGTTGGTAGCTTTTGTTGGATTCTCCTATGTGGATTTGGAGGCCGACATGTTGAATTAAATAATTATAAGGCTATTTGAGAGCCGACTTGTATTGCATTTAATATTTATTTTTAGGAGTTAATTGTTTCATCCAGCTGACTTGTGGTTGATGATCAGTATTTATAGGATGTTTGGGTAGTTTTTTAAGGGAGGATATTGGAGGTCCTGAGAGCAAATTTGGGGGTAGTAGATAAGTGAAGTTGTGGAAAAGATCCCCCAAGATCTTGCAGGTCATATTTTTATCTGATAGTTTGTAATAGCAGAGCTAGTGGTTTGCATACTTGGAGACAAGGATATTGCTTGGTGGCTTGTGAGAACAAGTTCAGATCTGCCTTAGGGTTTCCATCAGTTGTTGATTTGTCTCAGAACTAAACTAGTTGGTGTTGTGTTGGATCTTTTTGATCTTTCTGAATTACTTGTTGTTTGTAATTGGACCTAAATCAGAAGGCCTTATAGTTGGGCATGTTAATGGAAAATATGTTTTGAAACATATCTTGTTGTGTTAGTTCTGATGTGTTGTTCTGAAGCTGCAAGGTTGGACTGTCCTTAATTGGATCCACCATCTTTGGACTACATCATTATGACCCCCAAGGAATTCTAGCCAAATAAAATATGCTTATGACCCCCATGGAAATGGCATCAAGGAGCCCATACTCCATGATTTCTCCCTCTCCTCCTCGAGGAGAGACTCTACACCCATGAGCTATCCTAAAAACTTCACCCCCAAGGCTACTCTTTCCTCCCAAGGGTGAGTGGGCCTCTAGACTCCCTTACATAACAAAGAAGAAAACTTGCAACACAACACAAAGGAAAAACCATACAGTAATGGAGATGAAAACATAACAACAACAATATTTCTTACAAGCACAAGAATACTACAATTTTCATAAGATCACTTTCATCAAGGATTCATCAACAAGAGAATAAAGAGAGCCACCTACCTAGATCCAAGCTTATGAAGATATTTGATGAAGAGCCTCCTCTTTTCCTAAGTCTCCTTCTTCAAAATTAGCAATGTCTCTAAGTTAGAGAGTGGGTGTTCAAACTCTTCCAAAAGAAGAGTCCCCTCTAAAAAGGCCTCCACACATCTCCCTACAAACTCCTAGGGATAAGGTTTCCTTCCCATTGGGTGGTCTTCCCTAGGCTCCTTACAAGGTTTCTAAAAATGGACTCTTACAAAGGTAAACTAAAAATGTGGAATGAGGACTACCTTTCTAATGGGTGGTGTTCTTGGTCCCAAAAGTTGATTTTCGTCCATCTTGGAAAACCAACTTTTGGATGGGTTTTTTGGTCAGCTATGGGTTATCCTATGGTGAAAAATGACCCTTACCCATAGGTATACCAAGTGGGCTAACTAAAAATAGCCTAAACACACTCCTAGGCACCTTTTTAAGTCTCCAAAAGTTCATGTTAAGTTCAAATTCTAAATCCTTGAGTTGACACTACCTCAAGCTCCCTAACCAAGGAATTTCACATGGGGATCCTCATGGTACTGTCCTAGGTTGATGGGCATCCAATCTTCAAGTGGACATGTCATGGCCACAAGTACACATACAAGTGTCAAGTGACACAACAAGAATTACACATCACAAGCCATGTGGCATGTCCACTAGAGTATTCACAAAACAAATTTACATTTAAAATTTAACATATTAACTAAATACACACATGCACATAACATTCACAAATAAAATATGATACGATGAGGTTTTTTCTCTTATTAGACACAACCATGGCTAATTGAATTAACATATGTCTATGCTTTGGTTCCCTAAATTTACCATGGTCTAATTCCCTGCACACTAAAATCCAACATCAGTAGTCCAAGGAAATATACATGTAAATTCATAACAATCATGATCAAAATAATTTCATATGCAATATCCTTAATTAAATCATAATTCACATGGCATAATAATTCATCTATAACATACATACAACTCATCATGTAATATACAATTTCATCACTTAACTAAGCTCGTAACAATAATATTGCATAAATAGTTCATTTGCAAAATTAAACACCATCATGACATCATAACATTCATACCACTAAATTAATCACACAAGTAGAATCCATAATGATATCACAATAATCATCAAAATAACATGACATAATGTGCATCTAACCTTTATGGTGATAAAATCCATAATATAAAGTGTCTGTAAACCATAATGCATCAAAATGTAGTATCAAATAAGTCTATCTCAAATGTAGAAACTGAAAGACTATGATGGCTCAGGGTGAGGCCTCACAATATCAATAACAACAATCCCCTTTCCCAAACACTTTGAGACACCCAAGTTCAAAAAATATCGAGGGAAAGGAGATCTAGTCAGCCATGTTAGGGAATTCTATATGGCTTGTCAAGAAGTGGCTTACAGTGAAAATTTTCTCATGTGCCTATTCTCCAGAAGCTTGGGAGGAACCTCTATTGAGTGGTTTTACAAGATACCTTATGGGATAATCACAACATTTTCTGAACTATCTGAGAAATTTGTTTCCCAATATGCCCATAATGTTGAGAATGAGCTATCCTTGTTAGACCTTTACAAATCAAAGGAGAAAGGAGGAGAGAGCCTAGCTGATTATTTGAAAGATGGAAAAACCTCACCACAAGGTTATCATATCAACCACCTAAGAAACATCTCACCAAAATCTTCATTGATAACTTGCATCCTAAACTATGCTATTTTATGAGGATGAACTACATCCAAACTTATCAAGACATCAAAGGAAAAGGGATAGACATCGAAAGAGGTCTCTTAGAAGAAGGCACCATCCGACACTATAAAGATGATTCACATAGAAAGCCTAGTAATGAAAAGTCTTCCTACTAGAACATAAACAAAAATACTATCACTAATGGAGCCATAGACACTAAGCATGTCCAAATCATTGTGGCCGGTCCTACTCCTTCATATCTACAACAATAACCTCAAATCAATGCGGTGGGTCCTACTCCTTCATATCTACAATAATAACCTCAAATCAATCAACAAACTATGAAACACTATCAACATCAAGAAAAACAAGAAAATTAGGCTAATGCCATATCAATTACTACAACTTAGAATAGGACTCGAGTCCAAACTCATAAAAAATGAACATTCACCCCTCTTGGTGAACCATTGGACGTGATCTTCCATTGAATGGCTAAAGATAATCTGATTACATATCCTCCAACTTAGGAATTCGATGATGCAACTCCCAAGCCTACATGGTACAAAGAGCATGAATACTCTAATTATCATCATGTTAAAGGATACACTACCCTTAGGTACATGAAACTAAAGAACTATATCCAAGATCTGATTGACAAAAAAGAGATCCAAGTAGACACACTAGCCCAACCTTCACCTAATGCCAATCTAGAAATCTAGCAAATTTTTTTACCACAACACAATACTGGGAAGAATCAAGTCAATACCAATCCTCCACCCTAGAACCAAGGAAAAGGAAAATAAGGAGACCATGCTAACCACAAAGACTATACTACTATCCACATCAATTATGAATTTTTTTTTGGATACATAACCCAAGTTGAGCTCACCATGAATGTCATCCATGTCAAGGAAGAAAATAGTCAATGTGCTATTACCATGTGAAGAGGTCGGATATCTATCCCCGGTGCTAATCCAATGCCTATACACAATGCATAGTATAACCTTCTAGAAAACCTTGGGAATACACCTGCCAAAATCTCCATCTTCAACCTTCTCTGTACTTCAGCCATCTACCAAGAGATCCTCAACTGATCCCTCCAAGAAGGATATGTCCCCACAAGCATTAATACCATTCAGTTTGAGAACCTTGTGGGACACCTATCAACATTGTGTGCTCTTTTCTTCAAGCCTTCTTACATACCATCTATTGAGCCTGACCACAATCTCCCTCTCTGTATCGCCGTCATGGTCAAAGACATTCCATCAAATGGGTCATGATAGATAATGGCTCAGTGCTAAACTTGTGTACTTTGAAATTCATCTAGGAAGTGGGATTTATAGAGGTTGACATATCACATGATGTCATCACTATCGAGGCCTATGATAACTTGGAGTGTACCTCTAAAGGTACTATTCTTTTTCCAATAAATTTGGGCCCAACAATTCAAGACACCATCTACCATGTTGTTGATCTAGACCTACCATATAACATCCTCCTTGACTAGCCATGGATCCATTCCATTAAATTTGTACCATCTACTTATCACCAGTATCTCAAATTTCTACATCAAGGCACTGAGATCACCATCCATGTAGATCCCCAACCCTTCGCATACTACCATACATTGAAAGAATCATTCCCCCATTACACCCATTATCCTAGAATCAAAATTGGCACTTCTAATGCCAGTTCATCCTGATCCCATAGCGATCCAAAAATAATCCTAGCCTCCACCCTCTCTTCCATTAAGATCAACAACTAGGGCTGTGGTGAGTACAACCTAAATGATGCATTTGCAGTAGGGGCCCTACCTCTTGATACACATACACAAGGGCTCCCAAGCCACCAAAGCAAGCCTACTCAAGTCAATCCTAAAATCAAGGAGTTGGAACCACTAATGTTTGTCTCCCATGGAATCATAAATAGTCTAGAAATGGACCCTAACATCAATTGATGGCTATACAAAGACCCCCCACCTCCTGAAACTGAGGTCCTCAATTATTTCAAAGAAAATTATCCTTCATTGCAAAAATATGCTACTGAGCACTTGAATTATCAAGGCAGTGGTCTAGGACCAGAAGAAGGTGGAAGCAAAGATCTAATAGAGGCATCACAAAATCCTAAACATCAAGGCCTTGTCTTTAATACCTCTCTCCTATGCATACAAAAATCCAATACTACAATTGGGGGCACTAGTCCTCCCAACGTCACCCTCTTGAATATCCATGGTGACCTCGTAGAAATTAAAGACATCCCTAAAGAGGAAGAAAATAAATCCTATGATGAAATCTTCAATGATGATACCCTCCTGGGTAGTTCTGTCCTCCATCAACTCACCATTAACATCATTGAACTTCCCCTCATCCATCCTAAACTCATAGACTAGGATCAACCAAGAGAAATGAATATCGATGAGTTCCAAAGAATAGAAGAAATCCTAAGATTCATGGGAGCATCAAGCCAACAAAAAGATCAAGAACAAGAATCAACTCATGTCTACAAGCTCGACCCTAAGGGATACTTTGGGGAAGAGGAAGTCTTTAGCTACAAAATTGAAAAATAAAAAGAAAAGAATGAGTCCTTATGTGAAAACCCCTCTAGGGCACATTCTAACTCTAAAAGAGTAAAAATTATTGGATATTTCTAATGCATGGGGTCATGATTGATACATTTTATATGATTAATAACTATGTTATTGAATGGACATTCATACTGTTGTCATTTGTGGTTTTTCACTGATGTCAACATATATTTTAGTGAAAAGAATAGGCTGGTTATTACAGCGTACAAACACTGTATAGATGTTTTAGATCATGCGAAGTCAGATGAGATTTCAAGACAATGTTGTGATCTTATATCCAAGATTGCATCATGTAATGTTGCATATTGGATGAGTTACAGATGGTTTGGTGAAGATTGGTTACTGGATTATGATAGTGGAAGTTGACAAAGATAGTCTCTATGTTTCTGGTGTATCTTATAGAAGGTTTGGATTCAGTATATGCGAGCTTGAGGGATGAAAGAAAAGGCATTGGAGAATGATCATTGATTAGTGAAAGGTATGGAATGTTGGATGACATCAGCTGTCGCATGTGTTCTAGAGAAGACCTATTTGGGAGCTGACTTCAGAGATGTAGTGTGCATTTTTTTTGGAGAATGTGAATTAAGGATGTTGGTCCTTAATTATTGTAATGTAATTATTGTATACTTGTTTTAGATGTTGTGTGTATCTTAGCAAGGGTCTATGCAATTGTTTGTATGTTGGGAAAGCCTAATCGGTTGACCTGATCATGTAGAATGTAATAGGGTATATATGTAAGGTCTTTTCTTTGGAAAATATATGGTGAGAACGTATGTGATGAAAAGAGGATTGTCAGAGCTATGAGCTTGTGTCTATTGGATGTAGGGTAGAGAATTACTAGTATATTTCATTGGAACTGATCAAGGAAAGACAATTGTTGCCGGACAGTTCAAAAGATTGTGTATTTCTTCATATACACTTGTTTTGTGAAAAGTGAGAAGGTGGATTTAACCTTCTTTAGGCAGTGAGCCCACCCCTCTTTCTTGACTCCTAATAGGGTCTATCCTCTAACAAGGACTATGTACTATAATGTTTCAATAAGCTCCTAATAGGGCTAGATCTTCTAACAAGGAAACTATACTCTCAGTACATCATTTGTGGGTGCTAATTCCCACTTGGGTTTTAACCTTTAACAGGGTTTCCCCAACACCAAAATATTATGTTATTGTGTTAACATTCATTGGTTTATTGGACCAGATATTGCTTCTATTCAAAGTGTAAAGTTTAATATTCTGTCATACAACTAATTCACCCCCCTCTCTTAGTTGTATTGTGGAATATTATTCCTAACAAAAATAAAGGGTGTATGTTTTGGTGAAAACCTATCTGAGGTGCTAGAAGATGAGGACTTTCCTCTTCCCCCCATCTAGGATTACAGGCCAAAGAAATCATCAATCATTATTGAGGAAACCAAATGAGTCAACTTGGGCACTGAAGAATACCCAAGGATCACTTACATTGTAGAATCTCTGATTGAAGAAGAAGAAATGGATTTCAAAATTCTCATCCAAGAAGCTACCATAAATTTTGCATGATCATATACAAACATTCCTAGGCTTGATCTTAATCTTGTTGTCCATCATCTTGTAGTAGACCCTAACACCAAGCTAGTAAAGTAGAAGCTATGAAAAATGCATCCTAAGGTATCCCTATTAGTCAAAGCATAATTGGAGAAGATACTACAAGCCATAATCATCAGAGCCATAGACTATTCAGAGTGGATCTCAAACATGGTGCCTATCACTAAGCCTTCAGGAGAGATCAAAATATGCACCAAATTTAGAGACTTGAACAAAGCATGTCCGAAAGATGATTTTCCCTTACCAAACTTCAACATGATATTAGATCTCAAACAACATGCCATGAGATGTTGTCACTCATGGATGGCTTCTTAGGGTACAATCTGATTAGAATAACAAAGGAATATCAACACAAAAAAACTTCAGAACACCATGGGGTACCTTCTTCTACAATATGATGCCATTTGGGATAAATAATGTAGGAGCCACCTATCAGTGAGAAATGATATACATATTCCATGATATATTACACAAGATCCTTGAAGACTATGTAGATGATTTTCTTGCAAAATCCAAGACACGATGTGAACACCTTGACATCCTTGAGTGTGTGTTAGATCATCTACGTCATTATGGATTAAAGCTAAATCTAAAAAAGTGTATCTTTGGAGTCACATCTAGGAAGCTCTTAGGCTTCATTGTATCATGATGTGGCATAGAGATCAATCCTAAAAAGGTCAAATCCATAACAAAAATGCCTCCTCCTAGAACACTCAAGTAGCTCAAAAGCCTACAAGGTAAACTTCAATCAATGTGTTGTTTCATATCATAGTTGGAAGACAAGTGCCAACCTTTCATGCATCTTCTCTACAAGGAAACATGCTTCAAATGAGATCCTATTTGTCAAAGAAGCTTTGAAAAGCTAAAAGAATATTCAGCCAACTCTCCCATTCTTGTACCACCAGTACTAGGATGCCCTCTAATCCTATACATCTCTGCAACTACTACAACACTGGGGGCACTATTGGCACAACTTGATGACAATAGAAAATAAAGGGTCATCTATTATATCAACTAAACTCTTATCAGTTATGATCTCAACTACTCACCAATGGAGAAAGCATGCCTCATAGTGGTCTTCACCACTCAAAAGCTCAAACATTACATGCTTAGCCATACCATCAAGCTCATCTTAAAAGTTGACCCACTTAAGTATCTTCTATCAAGGATAACATTAACAAGCCATATGGAAAATGGTTCATGCTATTAAGCAAGTTTGATAGCCAATACATAGACATAAATGAAATCAAATGACAAGTAATTACCAATTAGCTAGAAAAAGCACCACTGGTAGATGCATATCCACTAATCATGAAATTTCCTAATGAGAATCTATGCATGATCGAAGAACAACTGATATGGAAGCTATACTTTGATGGATCCTACACATCACATGGATCAAGGGAAGGAATCCTATTTGTCACTCCTCAAGGTGACTACATCCCTAAATCATTCAAATTAGGATTCCCATGCACCAATAACATTACAGAATATGAGACACTCATCTCAAGCCTCAAAACACCTATCTAATAGAATATCACAGAACTACAAGTGTTTTGAGATTTACAATTGATAATTAATCAAGTCCTAGATGAATTCCAAATGAAGGATGACAAGCTTCTACCCTACAAGGACCTAGTGGATAGATTGAAAGAGCACTTCCTGAGTCTACAGTTCACATAGATACCAAGGATTCAAAAAAAAGATATCAATGCAATGGAAACCATTAGTTTCTTATTGGAAATCCCTTGTGACTCATCACAGTATGAATTCTTCATTGAGCAGCTACACATGCCTGCTTATGAGAACACCGATTAAAACATGGTGTGCATCTTGGTTGGTCCCTAGTCCCCATGGTACCATGAAATTCATGCATATCTTAAAAATGGTATCATATCTCCCCATCTCACAAACACCCAATGCCAAAACCTAATTCATAGAGCTTCCTACTACATTCTTGTAGAAAACACCCTTTATCGTCAAGGATATCATAACATTATCTCTAGTTGTTTAGATTCAAACAAGGTCATCCTAGCTTTACAAGAGGTACACACTGGAATTTTTAGTACCTACACAAGTGGCATGGTCCTAGAAAATAATTTTCTTAGAGTCAGGTAGTACTAGCCAAAAATGGAGCATGATGCCTATGAATTTGTCAAGAAATGTTTACCATGTTAGCAACATGCTAATCTGATTCATGTGCCAGCACAAGACCTGTAGCCCATTGCACCACCATGGCTCTTTTCATGTTGGGGCTTTGACCTCATTGGGTTAATCAATCCCCTTTCCTCAAATGGACAAAAATATATCATAAAAACCACATAATACTTTACAAAGTGGGTTGAAGCAATTCTGCTCATCCTCACCACTAGCATTCAGATATCCAAGTTCATCCTAGACCATATCATTTGCCACTTCAGTATCCCTTATACCATCTTTAGAGATCATGGCACACCTTTTGACAACTAGCATGTGGATGACTATGTGCTAGACTCCACATCCACTATCATTTCTCTAGCCCATACTTCCCCCAAGGAAATGGCCAAACTGAGGCAACCAATAAAACCAATCTGAAAATCCTCAAGAAGGTTGTCAATAACTCTGGTTGTGACTGGCACCTCCAAATAAATCCCACACTCTAGACCTACCATACTTCTTCTCGCACTCCCACATGCACCACCCAATACTCCCTTGTATATGGTGCTAAAGCCATTCTACCAATTGAGGTTGAGCTTCCTACATTGCGTGTATCCATAAAGAACTACACCATAGATGAAGACTATTGTGTGGTGCACCTCACATAGCTTGATCTATTAGATGAAAAGAGGTAGCAGGCATATGATCACTCGGTTGTCTGTCGGAATTGACTCAAAAGGAGCTATAACAAGAAGGTCCATCCTTGACAGTTATAGGTTGGCGACATGGTCCTCAAGGAAAATCAAAAAGTACAAGCACATTGAGAGAAAAAAGGAAAGTTTGAACTTACTTGGTTGGGTCCTTATGTTGTCATAGGATGCTTTGACTCTAGAGCCTATCAGCTATCAAAACCAGAAGGAAAGCCCCTAAATGATCCTATCAACATCATACATCTGAAGTGGTTCTATGCTTGAACCATAAATAGTGGACTGGATCATTATCTATCAAACTCCCATCCCCCCTGATCCCAAAATCCCCTTTATCCAATTCCAATCCTCTTTCTCCAATCCACATCCCCACCACCAGCCCTTCAATCCCAAGGTGTTCCATCCTCAAGCCTATCCAATGTAGCAATCCAGTTACTATCCCCAATCTTGAGCTTCCTATCACTATCCTATTTAGTAAGATCCTCCTATCCCAATCCCTGAGCTTCTACAAATATACATTGTACATCTCTCCCTGTCCATTATACATATCACCACATCTTTTTGTACATATCCTTGCAATCCTGCAATAACCTTTTATCCAATAACTTATCCCACCCATCCTTACACTTCATCAACATCTTTCGTTGACTATCCTTATCACATGATTATCCTTGATTCATGATTTTCCAACAAACAATACTCATTCTCCTCATCAAATGGGTCCTTGCAAGATGTATCCTTCCTCATGTCTGACCTACTCTTTCATTAATCAACCTGGGTCCATGTAGGATGTATCCTTCCTCACATTCTGACCTAATCTTCCCCCCATCAATCAAATCAATCCTTCTCCTTGGAAAAGGACATTTTCTAGATTTATCACTTTGGTCTTGGATTTTGTCCTTTGGATCTTGTTTATCTTTTATAGCTTCTTCTTGTTCCTCTCCTCACAATCACCACAATCCTTTATATCATGGTGCGCTTTGAATGAGAAAAATATGGGGTACAGTCTTTTGCTCTTTTGCTTCTACCTATGAGTCAGTCAGGCATGACCCTTACATGTTTCACATGTGATCTTCTAGGTTACATGTTGCACTTGGTAAATGGTATTTGTTTGTCATTTTTCCAACATCATTTCTACCATGCCTCCTCTTGGGTTCATGCATGATAATGGGGCAAGCCTTGCATGTCTTTTTAGTGTCAGTCCTATGCAACATTGGTGACAAGACCTTGTGTTCCTAGTAACCTTGGCAAGTCTCTAATGTTTCTCTATCAAAATAGGTTGTTCTCTCTACATTTACACAATGAGCTCCCCAAATACCCCCTCCTGCATCATATAGATTAATCTTGAATCTTGCATCCTTCATATAGCTTTATCCTACATCCTGCATTTCACCTCATCTTGCATTCCTACATCTTTTCTCTTGGAAGGACGTCTGTTTATCCCCCCTTCCCATCTTTCTTCATCCTTTCCCTTCCTTTCTATGTTCTTTTCGAGAACATTCCACAAAGTTTCCTCTTTGCATTATTTTCTTGAGGGGGCACAACCCCTTATCTTCTAATTCTAGCCTGACGCATCTTATTTTCTTGTCTTTGATGCTATGCCACTTGTAGTATCACATCAAAGAGGAGAAAAATGTAGACACCTAAAATCCCTTTGCCAAATAGAAATATTTTATTTTGCAAAAACTCCTGATGACATCATCATTAATTAATTAATTAGTTTTTATAGTCATTATCCCTTCTCCTATTTGAATTAAAGACTTTTATTTAAAAAATCCCTCCCAAAAGTATTTAAATCCAATTTGAATGATTTTCCCTCCAATTTATTAATTAATATTTAATAAATTGTGTCATAATCCTTAAATAAATTAAATATTTATTTAAACCTTAAAACTATCTACCTTTCCTAATCCCATCCTCAACCTTTTTAGAGGGTGATTCCTAACCCTCTTAGTCTAAATCCTCAGCCTTTGACTTATGGTCAAACCCCTCATTAATGAGCCTTACATGCTCATTAATGGCTCCTTACACCCTCATTAATGGATCTTAGAACCTCTTAATGAATCCTATGTCTTCTTTTCCACCATTGTTCCTCTAGCACACTTCCCTAGTGTTTCTCACACATGTGTGAGAAACCCTTAACCCTTATCCCTTTGACCATACCTCTAACCATACCCCAAACTCTATTCCTAACCCTGACTCTGACCCTAACTCCCCTTTCTAACCTAAGCCCTTCCTCAAATCCTATAAATACTCTTCATTCCAAGAGAAAACCACGAATTCACCTATTTCATAGTAAGCATTGTTATCATCCTCATTTACATCTAGACTTAGCTTAAATTCTAATAATGTTAGATTTAACTCATTTCTATGCTTTCATAAGTCACACTAGCTTAGCTTAATGGATTAACATAGCTTGTTTCATTTCTTTTCATGTAATTTTCATCATATCACACTTATATTTGGTTAAAATCAAGTTAGCATAAGCATTCATAGCTCAAATATCCATTCTAGCTTCATTTGGTTCCTTGGGGCTCTAGGGGAAAATCAGGTTCACCATACCTGATTTTGTGCCACTATGGGGTATCCATGGTCAGTAAATGATCCTAAACCTTCCTAAACAACATTGGGGACATTTTCTTAGTATTTTAAGAGCACACCCACATCCCTAATCTAAGAGAAAATCAAATGGTGACATGGTGCTCCCGTTTAAGCTCTATCTTAGGTGTCTTGCAAATAGATTTACTATATGTTTAGTATATGTTGCTTAGGCTAATGTTTGAATGTCTAAAAATGTTTTGAATAGGTTAGGTTTACACTGATCATAGTATCCTTTTTCTTTTCTCCATTCTCTCCTTGAATTGACTAAAATATTCTTCCATAATAGGCTCAAAGTTCTTTCCTAAGTTTTGTAAAAAATCACTAATCTAAATAATAATAGGTCAATTGATATCCCATTCTACATTACCAACTGATGGAAAAAATTTCTGCAAGTAAAAGAATTTACATACCAATAATGAGCCAAATTTGCAAGTATTGGATCTTTCTGTCCTCATTCTTCTCATGTTCTCCTCTAACTACCTTAGCATCAACTCGGCTAGGTTAAGCTGCAAACCCTTTTTCACTATCTTGTATGCAATGTCAACTACTCCATATCCAAAACTATTTGGTGTGCTTGATTGGAAAATCTTGTATGCAATGATATATGCACCAAATCTCATTTCGGGATCACTAATGAGGTTTATTCTTAGGCCTCTACCATCCCATTCTACGCCGATTAGCTTCTCAATTTCGGTACATGTTAGGTGCCTTAGGGATTTGGCTTTTTTGTTCTTCGAATACCCTGTCATTGCATTATCCAATCCTTTGCGATCTTTTTATGTTCATCTAGCCACAACTTTCATTCATGTAATATATACCCTTTTGAAAATTAGTTCCATACTTACTTGGATAGCTTAGGTGGAGGTGGTGAGGTCACCTAATCCAATGGATGAGGTGTCACCGATAGTTGTGCTTGGTTCAACAATGTCATTTGGTGCTTTTCTCCACATTTGATTCCTTATCCTCATGATTTCTTCAATTATGTTTCTACTTTCACTAGTACTCTATTCTGGTGCTTGGTCTCTACAATCTTTACTTAGGTGACCGCCCTTGTGATGGTGCAAACATCCCATTCTAGAATTTGACCAATTTTGAGATTTTCCTTTCCAGTACCTTTTCATACAATTAGCTTCAATATGTCCATACCTGCCACATGCTATACAATTAACCCAAGTGTTGTAATCCCAAGTGTATGCATTACCTTGCCTTCTCGGTTGATATGTCTTGTTTTGTTCTTTCGATGTCCAAAATTGTTTGATTTTTGTCCTACATTCCTATGATATGTGTCCATGCATGTTGTAAGTATGAAAATGCTTTTCCATATAAGGTTTCTTAGGTGTCCTATTCAGATTTGATCTACATTCATGTCCTTGATGTCCATACTTACCACAATTGTAACAATAACCATTAAATTTAGGTGTGGATTTAGGAATACCTTTTTCTTTGCTTCTACAAAAATTTGATGTGTGGCTTGTTTTTCCACAATGATAGCATGAGAGCTTCTTTGGCCTTGGATTTTCATAGGCATTCTTTGGATTAGTTTTTCATGAAGACTCTCCATGCTCGGTGTAGCCTAAACCAGTGGTGTTATCAAGTCCTTTTTGACTACATAGAAAATCATCTGTCCTTTTTTTACTTTCTCCATATTTCTTAATCATCTCATTGTGCTATTGTTGAATCTTTACCAGATTCTTTAACCTTTCATTTTCTTCTCTCAATTCACCAATGTCTTCCAATCTTCTAGTAAGTTTACTATTAACTTGGTTGACTTCTTGACTCATGAAAACCATCTGATTGGAGATTTCAAAATGATGCTTGGTGAGTCTCATTATCTCAGATTACTTTTCTTATAGCTTTTCAGTCATTTTTCTTCTGTCATTAATAGCCATATTCCTTTCTTGTTCTACCTACCTTTCATTGTTCATGAAATCAATCATTCTAACCATTTGTGATTCCTGACCGATCTACAATGCTTTCACTTATTTAGTAAGATGTTGATTCTTTTCAGATAGATCTGATATGGTTCCTTTAGATGCATCAGATATGCTACTAGATCTAGA